>CM067348.1:355784-410784 GCA_034190875.2 Urechis unicinctus | reverse complement strand
CTGCAAATTGATGCAAATTTTGTAACGATCCGACCATTATTAATGGAGTTAATCGATATACTATTTTTTCAATTTTTCGATGACCTTAACCTTAGTATCTGGTCAAGGTCAAAACAAACATCTGTGTTCTGCGAATCATTGCTCCCGACTAGTTAAAGAAAAAGTTCTGAAAAATTTCGAAAATTGCGACTTGTATCGCGCGCCCCCAAAAAAGTTTACGTACCAACAAACCCACATGCAAACTAACGAACCGGACTGATCGCCGTAACTTGGCTAATGCGAATTCGCCAAGTTTAAAAGTATGTTAAGGAGTGGTAAAACTGAAAAGCTGTGTATCACTGCTGCACAATTTTACTAACTGTTTCCCTTTTAACTAAACTAAACTTTGTACAGTTCTTACACCTCTGCGTATTTTAACGTTTCGGCTTCGTTCTCTTATGCAAATCGGGAAAAACCCAGTTTCTGTTGTGGATGTGGCATACAGATGTCGGGGTTACTGTATCATCTAAAAATGTCTGTTGTCCTGAGCACGCGATTACCAAATGCAATAAAGCATTAGATTATTTGTCAGTTGCTTGGTTAAATTTATTAATTAACTTTAGGAAAGCCAGTATCACATCACCTAATAGGCACGAAATTTCTTTTGTTAATTGACAGTGACCCCAAATTACGTAAATGCTGCTGCTGCTCCCGGCCGCGTCACCAAAGCAGTTCACCGAGCGGGTCATTACTTCTACAGCCTAGTCGTCGGAAAGGAGCCATGCAGGTAAAATAACATTTACAACTTATCTTATGTTATCTTGGTCAGTCGCGTTTGTGGCTATGTATGTTTGTTTACATGGCGAATTCGCATTCCCCAAGTTATGTCGGTCAGTCCGGTTTGTAAGTTTGTGAACCAAGGCGATTCCGTGCGCATGCGTCACGAACTCAGAGATCGGGTGAAGTGGCAGGACGCGTTAACAACCCATAGACTGTTCTCGTTCTGTCACTCTCACCAAGTCGATACTTTCGTGTGTTCTGTGACTCAATAAAGTGGCCTGTTTACCACGCTTTACGTCTATGGTAAGTTGCCCTTCTGTGTAATAGCATTTGTACATTTCAATGGGCAGATTCGTCTGTTGTCACCATTTGCCTTGATAGAAAGCCAGATATCAGAAGCCAGATTCAAACGCCTGTGGTTTCAGTTGTGTTGAGTGACATCGGGGGGTCATTGTTGTCGTCAAAAATGATTATCTTGTATAGCTGTTCAATGGGGACCGGCTTTGCAAGAGACAGTTCGGCGATTTTTCAACATTTAGTTGGGCGCATCGAGCGTCATATGAGCTTATAACAAAATAATTTTGCAGCTCATTAGTCAGGGGTCAGACGGAATCATAGAGACAGCACTTAGTAGGCCAAAAGGCGGGGATCACATGCCACGTGTCGCATTGGATTATAACGACAACACTTTGAAGTCTAATTTACAGGTGTCACATCGGTTTATATTGACAATACTTTGTAGCCAAATTGGCAAGGGTCATTATTATAACGACAACACGTTATAGCTCTAGGGGTTGACATGAGAGCGTGTAGAGTGGAAGCAGGAAGGGGACAGGCTATCATTCACAACGGGCCATATTCCCACAGTCTGACCCTGTAGGGGCCATCATTCACACCAGGGCCATATTCCCACAGTCTGACCCTGTAGGGGCCATCATTCACAACGGGCCGTACTCCTACAGTCTGACCCTGTCAGGGCCATCATTCATACCAGGGCCATATTCCCACAGTCTGACCCTGTCAGGGCCATCATTCACAACGGGCCGTATTCCTACAGTCTGACATGAGCTTACATAAGAATATATAGTGTGTTGAAGTAAGGTGGGACCAGCATGGTGTGGTAAGGTCTGTCAAGAATGGTGAAGTTAGATTGGGCGATCATGTTGAAGTGATGTAGGGCTAGCCTGGCGAAGCGAGGTCTGGCCAGAATTGTGTAGTGAGGTGAGGCCAACAAAGCGTGTGAGGCGGGCCCAGCATTTTGATATGAGATTGTATCAGCAAGGTGAAATCAAGTCAGGCCGTCATGGTGATGTGAGGTGGGGGCAGCATGTTAAGTGCGGTGGGGGGCATGGCGAAGTGAAACGGGCCAGTATGGTGAATGATCATTTGCATTGGTTCATGGCTCTATTAAAACCAGGTAGTGCAGTTCGACAGTTGTTTACTCCTCCAATCTTCGGGACATATTTGCTAGGATGTCGCCGTTGGCCACGTTTTGATCGGAAATTGTTGCTTTGTATGCAGTATTGGGGATTTAGAATGTTGCTCGACCTGAAATTTTACACACATCTATTTATCTGACATTTACGGATCCTACGGGCGGGGAAACTGAGAAACGTTTTGGCATCGCATTTCTTGCGTCATCAGAGAACCCAATCAAACATTATCAACGTCTGACCCTTGCTGTGCAGGAAATATTCACGTGGGAATTCCCTTTCTGTTAACCACTTAACAACCACGGTGATCTCCTGCGCAAACGCCACGGACATTTTTGGGTGATCGCATGACGTAGACTTAGCACGGCGCGTCATAGCTCCGGTCGAACGGTAATATGAATATATACTGTTCTGCATCGATCATTTTCCGCGCGTCGCAGAAAACGCGTTAGGGTTAAAGTGCTCTATCCCGCATTTAGAAAATAACATATATCAAGAGCCTGTACAACAAAAAGTCCTCACGCACCAAAAAACGTACCCCCACTCGACGCTATTCTTCAACAAATGCCATCGATATATCATTTCTGACAAATCGCGATACGATGACCGCCATTTTGAAAAATATTGCGTAGCGTGATTTCCCGCCGCCTAATCCGCATTGCCTTGGCATCCGGCGGAGGGGGGGGGGGTGGATTGGCGGGTCACTTGGCCTTAACTCGGATAGGGGTGTGCCACGGGACCTCGAAAACCCTTACCTGTTGTACAAGTTGAGAAAGGCGTTCAAGGTATTATGCGAATGTATAACCCGTCGCACGGGTCGAGAGGCCGAAAAAACATACCCCGTCGCGCGGCAGATGTATACTACCTCTATACACTTAAGTGCCCCCCCCCCACACACCCCCCCCCCGGGCTTACCATTAGTCGTCGATGGGTCATATCATTCTGAGCATGCGCGATGCACGTGGGCTTGAACCTGAAAACAAACATGGTGCTGTGTTTCGGACTTTTTAACGCTTCCTGATTGATCAAACTATAACTAATTACCATGGATGAAATCCCCCGCCATAAAGGGATAAAATTGTCCGTGAACATCATTGCATTCTAAACTCCATCACTTGGGTATGTTTGGTGTTTGGTAGTTGTCTGAATCGATCTCAAGATTTTTACATTATGCGGCTTAAGAGAAAGTTAGACGTCTACTCAGACGTCTTGTAGGGCTAGGCGCGTCATCACATATATTAACATCGTTGTGATTCTACCTCCAGCCAGATGCTAATTGGATGGTGCGACTCAATCAAGTCGACCCGTTTTCGAAAGTTCACGGCCTGGTTAGCTGTCTTTCGTTCTTGCGCTCAGGTATTGCTCATTTTCGACGGTCGTTATATCTATCATTACGCCTTGCTTTCCTTCAGATGCCTGTTTTCATAAAAACTGTAGATGGGAGAGTGGGTCGTTGATAAATCAGTGTTTGAAAGTTATGGCAGGGAGGAGGACATAAACACACAGATTACTGGTGATAGTTAAAGTCATGGCCCACTTGATTTTCCACAATCGGGAATCCCTGTGTTGGTTAACCAGATTTATAAACACCAGATGACTGCGCTATCGAGCAGTATGAATGCCAATGAAGAAACGATCACAGAACAGGCGTTTTTAATAGTTAGTGTTAGGTTCCTTGAATATGGAAGAGGAATTGTGTTAAGAATGCTCCCGGTAATATCGTTAATTAGTGCAAAGTTGCATCTATCACATAACAGTTTGATTCTGTTGGGATTGGAACTAATCCCATGCATAACATTCTGATCTAGTTAGGATCGGAACTATTCCTTTGCATAGCAATCTGATCCTGTTGAGATCGGAACTAATCCCAAACATAAGTCAGATCGTGTTTGGGATCGGAACTAATATCATGCATAACAGTCGGATCCTGTTGGGATTGGAACTAATCCCATACAATACAGTCTATTCCTGTTGGGATCGTAACTAATCCCATATATGTTGTCCTGCCAAGATCCTAAATAATTCCAGGTTCAATATTCACTGTTCGGTCCTGTCAGGTTCATTAATAATTCTAGATTGTTCCCGTTTACTTACCGGTTCCTAAATAGTTAAGGTTCCATGAAGTGTTACGATTGCTGCAAATTGATTTATTCGTGTTAGGTAGCATGGTCAGGGCGGGACAAATGCGTATTTCTCGTATTTGTAGTATGGCCGGACGGGACTAATGCGTATTTCTCGTATTTGTAGTATGGCCGGATGGGACAAATGCGTATTTCTCGTATTTGTAGTATGGCCGGACGGGACTAATGCATATTTCTCGTATTTGTAGTATGGCCGGACGGGACTAATGCGTATTTCTCGTATTTGTAGTATGGCCGGACGGGACTAATGCGTATTTCTCGTATTTGTAGTATGGCCGGACGGGACTAATGCGTATTTCGTGTTATGGAGGTTGGTCGGACGAGACTAATGTGCATTTCGTGTTATGGAGCATGGTAAGGATGGGACTAATGTGTTTTACGATTTATGCAGCAAGGTAAAACGGGACTAATGTGTATTTTATGTATGCAGCATGGTCCTGGCGGGGCTAATGCGTATTTCGTGTAATAGAGCATAGTCAAGGTGAGGCTAACGTGTATTGCGTGTTATGAAGCGTAGTCAGGACGGGACTTACGTGGATTTCGTGTTATGGAGCATAGACCGGGCAGAGCTTACGTGAATTACGATTTATGGAGCATGGTCCGGGCGGGGCTTATGTCACAGAGCATGGTTGGGGCGGGTCTATCGTGTATAATGTGTTATAGTGCACGGACGTGAAGGTTGGGGGCTAACGTTCATTTCGGGCGAAGCTTACCTGTGTTTAGCCCTACAAGACGTCAGTAGGTATAAATCCATGTTACCGTTATGACCGGAGCTAACCTGTGTTTCGTTATAATGAGCATGGCCAGGGCGGGGCTTAAGTACAAGAAATGGATATCAGAAATTGACCGTTGATATGTGTCGGAAAACACTTCGCCACTGTTTTAACACCTGTCTGTGCACCTGAGCAGTAATATACCATCCAATCATGCGTCCCTGTCTATTCCACATCAAGTCGCCAAGTTCATTAATTGGTAAATTGTAATTTTGTTTGCTGGAATGCCTGGTGAAAAGTTTCATCATGTAGATCATCGGATGTATTGGCTTTACCCGACTTGGTGAGATTCTCGTACTAATAAATTTGCGTTATTTTCATGGTAACACATCAGTTGACCTACTTTAAAAACGCCCTGTGCGAACACAGCCATGCATAAAAGGGGCTTTGACTGCGCCTGCAATAAATGTAAGCGAAACCACGAGACGATACCTGAATGGTGGGACGGGGCTCCTGAACCAAGCTTAGCATTGTAACCTGCACGAAAAACGCGCCTGGAGAAAGGCCTCGTTATGTCAAGTTCACATGTACATACGCAAATACACTACGGTAGTGTACAACAAATGAATAGAGGAGCAAGGCGACCTGGTGATATCATGTCCATACGTTAGTTGTTAGTGGGATGAGTGGAGAGGTGAGCGGCCTCTTGTGTTATTCATAGATTAAAAGCCCCATTAAAAGCTAGGCAATAACAAAAAATGAGGTGTATAGACCCCTTCGGAGTTCCAACTGCGCATGCGCCGATGTGCGGGTCAAAGGTGATTTCGGGAAAACTCTTGCCTGGCGCGAGCGCCGCGCATTGCGAGTCCGCGAGGCAGGCAGCGTCCACGATCGTTGACTTCTAATATTTCTATGTAATTAGGTATTAACTAATATATGTACATAATTAAGATGCATGTAACAATAGTCACTAAGTATACTTGATCTCCAGCCTTTCAAATAAAGCTGTTTTGAATAAATAAACTGAGCGTTTTGAGTCAATCACCTGAGGACTTGAAAACTAATATGTTAAACGTCAAAACCGTTGCTCCTCCAGTCCTGGCCGTCTGGCTCGCATCACATTGATTTGATCACAAGTCATGAAAGCTTATACGTTGAATGTCAAAACCGTTCCTGATCCCGTCCTGGCACAAAGACCTGCGTCACTTTGACGTACCACCTCAAGATATAGCTACAAATGCTGTTACAGCTGCGGTTAAAGACGTAACACCTTGCAAACTGTACAATGAAATATACTTTTACATACAGCGTAATGCAGTCCTTTGATGTTCATTGAGACGCTCTGGCCTACCAGCTGAGAGTTTATAATCAGCACCAAACAACACAAAATCATTCCACTCCAACTCCACGTCTGGTGTGCTTTATACAAGACAATTCTGAAGTACGCAAGTCAAGTGATCAACTACAATTAGAAAATGGGTCGAAATTGCGCGATAGTTGGATGTGGCAACAGCAATTATCGACTTACTCGTTGGAAGAAAAGATTTTGTGAAAGCCATCAATGTAATTATGGGTCGGCTGGTTGCACTTGTCCGCACCCTTTCACTTTGCACCCTTTTCCTACCCATCGTCGTGATCCACAAATGCGGGCTAAGTGGATCAAAGCTATCAATCGTAAAAACGAAAAGACGGGAAAAAACTGGACTCCATCTGACGATGACCGCATTTGTTCGTGGCACTTTGTGGATGTGCATCCTTCCAAAGAATGCCCGTGTCCAGTTAGCAACCTAGGCTACGTAACACCAGAACCCAAAATGCGCCGCCCTCCACCAAAAGATTGACCTACGCAATATACACCTACCAACATGCGCGACATTATCCATCCGTGTATGCCAGTTGAATGTTCGGAACTCAGAGGTTTGAAATTGTGTGTGATTAATGTAGAGCCTGTAGTGAATGCAGATCATTCCTACACCTTCGCGTGCAATTGTCAAGAAAACTGTAGGTGCATTGGATGTCTGGAAAAGCAAAAAGTGGTGATGCAACTGCGGTCACAGTTAGAGGAAGCGAAGGAGGTGCAATCAAAGAAGTCTGAAGACAAAACCAAGAGTATAAGAATTACATCCAAATTGTTGTCAACCGACGTTAAAGTATCGCAGAACACAGGCTTACCGTCCAGGCAGTTTCTTTCACCTTTTTCAATATTGAAATACTGGAGTGGGGTCAAAAAAGTTGTCTCAACTTAAGCCCCCAGAGCATTTGCTGCAACACCGAAAAGAAGTGGCCCAACCAGAAGGCTCTCTGCTCTTGATGAAATGACGCTAGTTATGATGAAACTACGAATGGATCTGTCCAATGCCTTTCTTGCCGACCTGTACAATATATCCAGTGGAACGTGCTCGGCAATTATTAACACCAGGGTGAAATTCATGGTCCGACTACAAGAAGTCAAACACAGTGAAATTTTTGATAGCCAATGGGATGATATCCTTCCTTTCTGAATGCTGGGGCGGACGTGCTTCCGACCAGCATATCACTCGAGAGTCTGGCTTCCTTGGCAAAATTAGGTACGGAGATGTCATCTTAGCTGACAGAGGTTTCCCCATACAGAGTGACCTTCTTTTACGTGGCGGCACGTTAGAAATCCCACCTCCCGGTCACGGTTTGGAGCAAAGACTAGAGAGAATGTACTGAAGACAAAACGCGTTGCCAATGCTCGAATACATGTGGAGCGTGCCATCAACAGGATTAAGTGGTTTAGAATAGTCAAAGGTGTTTTGCCCATCTCACTTGTGCCTCGCATTGATGATATTCTTGCTATATGTGCAGCAATCTGCAACTTGCACCCCCCCCACTTGTAAAGTAAATGTTTATCTAATGTCAATGTTCAAAATCTTGATAACTAAACGCAGAAGTTCTTTCCGAAGCCATACTTAGTCACATTCACTCAAATAGCGAATTAAAGCGGAAGTAATCACACTCGAAAGGCACGAAATATCACAACTAGTGCAGCAAAACACACGCATCCACATCGAGTACACAAAAAGTTTTCCCGAATTGACCTTTGACCCGAGACCGGAAGCGCCTCGCTCGCGAGACTCCGAAGGGGTCTATTGACTCGCTAGAGATAACAATTGAAAATGCGCGCATTCTGCTGTCACTGCGCTTTATGAAACGCAGCATCAGTGCTCGGAATCTTTATAATATTTTCTGAAGTTGGCCAGCCTTTTATTCATAAGAATATTATGAGTGAAAATAAATACTCAAACTTATAAAGGTATGGGGCAGTTACACAAACCGTGAAACAGCTTGGAAGGCGTGAAAATGGACGTTAATTGTTTCCGGGTTGCCCCTCAATAAGTCGGCAGTCGAACCCCCCTTGGATGCTCAGCACATATAACAGCCGGTAACAGATGTCGGCAAGCTTGGTGCACACATCAAACAGAACAGAACACTCCAAGGCGGTAACAGGGGTCTTTAATGTGGATTACGTACGATACAATAATATGCAAGAGCCAAACAATGAGCATGATACATTGTTAAACTAAATGCACACGGATTAACATGCTTATCAAATATGCAACCTTAACGCATACATGTTATCAGCTGTTGTGAAAAATCCCTTATCGTATCCATCATATTGACCCCTGAGCTAAACTAACATCTACACTATAAGGTAAGAGGTTAGACAGGGAGGGACGGGTGGGAAACCAGATAGGCTCAGATGCTACGGGCTAGAGAAGCTGCTGACGAGTGTTCGACGGCGCTGAAAGTTGGCTTAAATACCCGGTAATTGAAAAACAAAGCTATTGGCCAAGACCCTGCCCGCTCCCTCCTGGGCCACACCCCCACCCTATGCCACCCACCGTTGAGGCCACCCCCCAATAAAATAACCTATGGCCGGTGACATAGCAGGAGGCCACCCCCCAATAAAATAACCTATGTCCGGTGACATAGCAGGAGGCCAAGGAAAAACGCTGTCCGGATGCCATAAATATCAAAGGTATTAGTTGGATACGAAGAACCCCGGTACCGCAGCGTCGCGCTCGTCTGTTTAACTCCTTAATCAAACGTAAGGATGCCAAACAGAACAGAACACTCCAAGGCGGTAACAGGGGTCTTTAATGTGGATTACGTACGATACAAAAATATGCAAGAGCCAAACAATGAGCATGATACATTGTTAAACTAAATGTACACGGATTAACATGCTTATCAAATATGCAACCTTAACGCATACATGTTATCAGCTGTTGTGAAAAATCCCAAACCCAAAGTAGATTAATGTAGTGTAGGAAGGTTGTTGGTGAAAGGGGTAGTTCTTCTTTGTGGATTCCGCGAATGCTCGGGACCTGTAATGGGCAATTATCCCATCCAGTTGGTTTAGGACAGTGGCGTGTTGTGATCCTGTGACATGATAGACAGAGGTGACTGGTATGACATGTGGCCCTGGTATGCTAATCCTAAGCTGGTGTTGTCGTACGGACTGTAATTTGACACAAGTGAATACCAGAAGAGATTGTGCCCTCTCTGGTTGAGTCTGCTTATGGAGTCACATAAAATGTTAACCTTGCCCGGTACATGAATGCATCGAATCGCAAAGTCAAACATATTGGCAAGCCAGAATAGGCCACGTATATGTACCATGACGACAGGGCGGCGGCAAGCTCCCTTGTTAACTGCTGCCATAGTACAGATATTGTCTGTCATAACAGTCACTTCGCTGTTAGCGAGGTAGGGGGGCCACCGGTGTACTGCTGCAGCGACAGCAAGTTTCTTTTTCGTTGATGTGACAATTAGCGATTGGCGGCATGTCGACGTTCCAATTAATGTACATCCAGTCTACGCCATAATCTATGATTGCTCCGCCCCCCAGTTTGCGAAGCATCCGTGGTTAAGTTGTGGAAGAAAGAACGATGGAAGTTAAAGCGTTTGCTGTTGAATATGTCCATGCAATTCAGCCACCAGTCGATATCAGCGTGAAATTCAGCGGTTAGTATTGCTTTTTGTGAGGGGTTTATTAGCTTGCGCATGGTAGCCAACACGCGTTGCAGGTAAATCCTACCGCCATGAACGACGTGCGTATCCCATTGGAGTTTGCCAGCGAGGCTTTGCAATTGCCTTAGAGAGGCGCGGCGTTTCGTGCGAAATTGCTGCAGAAGTTGTTTGAAGGCCTGGGCCTTGTCAAGCGGAAGGCTGAGGGTGCAGTCAGAGGTGTCGATTTGAATGCCAAGGAAGGTAAGGGCGGTCGTTGGTCCTTTCACCTTGTGATAAAATAGTCCGAAACCAAGAGAACGAAATATTGAGATAGCCGTGTTCATTTCTGATGTGCATTTTACTTTGGTGTCGCTCACGATTAAAAAGTCATCTAAGTACACCACAGTTTTAATACCATGCTTTGCATGTATGCACTGAAGAGATAAAGATAGTCTGTGGAAACATTCGACTGATAGCCTTGCACCAAACGAGAGACGCGTGTCACACATATACGTGTACTCACTGTGTCCTTTAAATTTCCATTTGAGGCCTGCGAGGTGATGGTGGTTGGGTGTAATCCGCACACTCCGGTAAGCGTCTTTTAGGTCTATTTTGGCAAGAAAATTGCCAGGCGAAATGAGTTGCGTGGCATGCTTGACAGTTTGATATCTTATGTGCGATGTGAGACGAGCGTAGTCATTGACAGCGCGTCCGGGGGGTCGACTACAGTCATGTATGAGCCGCACTCCTCCGCTTGATTTGGGTATTGCACCAAGGGCACTAGTTATCAGAGCGGGTTCGTCCACCACTAAGTAGCGTCCTTCTGCTATTTCTCGTAGTATTTGCTTCTCTACCTCCGGATGTGCTGCCAGGGCTGATTTATAGTTATTGGTGTTTACCTGGTGATGGGGCAGGTCATTGTTAATAATAGGGAATCCATGAGCGATACCGGACAAGAGATATTGTTGGTCATGGTCATTTTCCAGATGCGTCTGCCATGTGGGAAGTTGGTCGGTGAGGGACGAGGTGGTCGGTGGGGGGACAGGTATGTCTAACCCCTCGCAAGCGCGTTTTTTGACGGCTCGGTGCTGGTATGTGTGTGCTGCAGCTGGCTATGGGGTTCACCGCAACCAGGTACACTGCAACGATGGGCGTACCTACAGGCTGTGCCCCAGTGACATCTGCTCGCATTAAACAAGCGGCATATCTCGTTTGGGCGTCTTGTACGGGCGCTGGAGGAGAGGGTTGACTGACGAGATGAGGCCTGCAGACGGGAGCGAGTTTCGAGGTATACCTCGACGAGGTGTATGTTATCCTGCCCCCATTTGCATTTGGTCTGTGACTGCCATTTACGATACTCTTTATCGTAGTTGAGGAGCGATTGTCAGGTATACTTGGTGGCCAACTCGCAATCTTCTCCATGTAGTTGAGATACAAGTTCATGTCCTGAAGGGACAGATTGCCTCGCGCCATGAGCTCGCGCATGATTATTAAACTGGCACGCATCCACTGTAGCGGCGTGGTAGATTCCAGGCGGGGTTTGCTGGCACCTGAGTGGAGGACGACGCGCTCGTCACCGTCACTGAATATTACGCGCTCCGATGACGGGAGAGAAGGAAGGTAGTCCGTAATGGCCAGATGACGAGTGAGCTTAGCAAAAGGCAAAGGTAGTCACCTGTTCCGGCTTGTTGAATGTTAGGTTGGAGGAGCTGCGCGACACTTTCCACTGGCCCGAGGGTGGGAGCGCTGGTGTTTGTCTGCGTCGGTACCGGGGTTGAGATTATATGTTCCAACAGGCGGATCTGTCCCAGAGGTGTCACTCCTATGTCTAGGATATCTTGTGGCTTTAGCAGGGCGAGGGTAGGCAACGTGGTGAAGCCGTTAGACTTCAATGTCTCGACATTGCATTCGTCTACACCTTGAGATGTCAACCATTCGGACAAATTATCAGCGTTGGCCCCGCCGCTGCTTCCCCTGCTGGTTGTAGGGGCCGGAGAAGTAGGTCTTGGCTGATGTGTTACTGAGGAGTTACCGGCAACAGTGGCCGGGCTCTGAGTGATCGGCACAGGTGTCGCGATCTGTGGTGCCAAAGGGCCTGATGTAGATGCCCAAATCTCTGGGAAGAGGCTTCTTGCGATGGAAGCAGGAGTGCTTAACTCTGCCATTATGTGCTTTACAAGAGGCACGATGACTAGAGAAAACCAGATAGGCTCGGATGCTACGGGCTAGAGAAGCTGCTGACGAGTGTTCGACGGAGCTGAAAGTTGGCTTAAATACCCTGTAATTGAAAAACAAAGCTATTGGCCAAGACCCTGCCCGCTCCCTCCTGGGCCACACCCCCACCACATGCCACCCACCGTTGAGGCCACCCCCCAATAAAATAACCTATGTCCGGTGACATAGCAGGAGGCCACCCCCCAATAAAATAACCTATGTCCGGTGACATAGCAGGAGGCCAAGGAAAAACGCTGTCCGGATGCCATAAATATCAAAGGTATTAGTTGGATACGAAGACCCCCGGTACTGCAGCGTCGCGCTCGTCTGTTTAACTCCTTACATCAAACGTAAGGATGCCCAAGTGAGATGAAGCAAGAGCTAATCTAACGGACGTAGGCCTTTAAGAGGCGGTTCAGACACTTGTGTCTACTTAAAGACTGTCCGACAACCACTTGTCTCCTCTGGCTGAGTGTACGAGAGGCGAATTAATGCTCTTTTAGAGCGAGGCAGCAGAAGCGGTGAAATGTGTAGAGCTTGCGGAAATATTGCGGGATTATTATGACCAATAGATATAGGCCAGCATAGTAAGCTGATGTGAGGTCAGCACGGTTAAGCGAGGTGGGGCCACCATGGTGAAGTGAGGTGGGGCTACCATGGTGAAGTGAGGTGGGGTCAGCATGGTGCAACTAGGCGAGATCAGCATGGTGAAGTAGGATAGGGACAGCATGGCGAAGTGAGGTGCGGTCAGTATGGTGAAGTGAGATTGGGCTACCATGGTGAAGTTAGGTTGGGCTACAATGGTGAAGTGAGGTGAGGTCAGCAGGTGATGTGAGGCGAGGTCAGCATGGTGAAGTGTGTTGGGGACAGGATGATAAAGTGAGGTGAGGTGCGGTCAGTATGGTGAAGTGAGATTGGGCTACAATGGTGAAGTGAGATTGGGCTACAATGGTGAAGTGAGGTGGGGCTACCATGGTGAACTGAGGTGGGGCTACCATGGTGAAGTGAGGTGGGGCTACCATGGTGAAGTGAGGTGGGGCTACCATGGTGAAGTGAGGTGGGGCTACCATGGTGAAGTGAGGTGAGGTCAGCAGGTGATGTGAGGTGAGGTCAGCATGGTGAAGTGTGTTAGGGACAGGATGATAAAGTGAGGTGAGGTGCATACTGGGGTGATTTGGGGCCAAAATGGTGGAGTAAAAGCATTTCCTATCCTTGCGCCAAGTTGGTCTGGGAGGTTTTATTGGCCACAATTTGCTGATGTCAACTCACAGCCCGGGAGCCGATGACGTAGCAATAAACATAGCTGAGTACTGAATACATGTTATCCCGATCGATATTTATGTACTGAACGCACAGAGGCGGGAAAAAGAATATGATATGATGTACGCCATGTGTTCTCAAAACGGAAGACGACAATTTACATTGACAACGCCTGATTCTAGCTGGTGTGTATTACGAGTTCAACGATAAACATTTCGTGTAAGTCGTATCAGGTTGTATGAGACTCACGTTTCGATTAGTCCTGAATATTAGCGTTTTTCATTGACTGCGCACTTGCACAAAGGTTTTCAATCGTGAAAACAGTCAGATATCTTTGTTAACAAATAATATTTGAAATATTCCGATTGACACTTTTTCCGGGGATTTTCGTCAAAACAGCCTATTATCGATACTAAGTTAGGGGAGGCTTCTTATGAGCTATGTGTCATTTTTTTTTTTAAATCAATTAGTAAAAAAGTTATTGAGTTTTGTTAAATTTCATGGTATTTCTCGGTTTGTGCCCGAATTGTACGGTAAGGGATATACCACCGAAATGTATAATCTAGAGGCTTCTTATGAGCTATGTTAAAATTTTTAATAATAGTAAAAAAGTTATTACCACAAGATGGTATTTCTCGGTTTTGTGCCAGAATTGTACGGTAAGGGATAACAGCCCGCTTCTTATATGTCTTATATTTTAAATATGATAATGAAATTATACCACAAGAAATGTATAATCTAGAGGCTTCTTATGAGCTATGTTTCATTTTTTTAAGTAATTAGTAAAAAAGTTATTGGGGGTTCAAATTTCATGTATTTCTCGGTTTTGTGCCAGAATTGTACGGTAAGGGATAACAGCCGCTTTATATGTCTTATATTTAAAAAAATGATAATGAAATGAAATTATACCACAAGAAATGTATAATCTAGAGGCTTCTTATGAGCTATGTTTTCATTTTTTTAAGTTAATTAGTAAAAAAGTTATTGAGGTTTCAAATTTCATGGTATTTCTCGGTTTTGTGCCAGAATTGTACGGTAAGGGATAACAGCCGCTCTATATGTCTTATATTTAAAATATGATAATGAAATATACCACAAGAAATGTATAATCTAGAGGCTTCTTATGAGCTATGTTTCATTTTTTTAAGTTAATTAGTAAAAAAGTTATTGGGGGTTCAAATTTCATGGTATTTCTCGGTTTTGTGCCAGAATTGTACGGTAAGGGATAACAGCCGCTTTATATGTCTTATATTTAAAAATATGAAAAATAATGAAATTAATACCACAAGAAATGTATAATCTAGAGGCTTCTTATGAGCTATGTTTCATTTTTTTAAAAAGTTAATTAGTAAAAAAGTTATTGGGGGTTCAAATTTATGGTATTTCTCGGTTTCGGTTTTGTGCCAGAATTGTACGGTAAGGATAACAGCCGCTTTATATGTCTTATATTTAAAATATGATAATGAAATTATACCACAAGAAATGTATAATCTAGAGGCTTCTTATGAGCTATGTTTCATTTTTTTAAGTTAATTAGTAAAAAAGTTATTGAGGGTTCAAATTTAATAATATTTCTCGGTTTTGTGCCAGAATTGTACGGTAAGGGATAACAGCCGCTTTATATGTCTTATATTTAAAATATGATAATGAAATTATACCACAAGAAATGTATAATCTAGAGGCTTCTTATGAGCTATGTTTCATTTTTTTTAAGTTAATTAGTAAAAAAGTTATTGGGGGTTCAAATTTCATGGTATTTCTCGGTTTTGTGCCAGAATTGTACGGTAAGGGATAACAGCCGCTTTATATGTCTTATATTTAAAATATGATAATGAAATTATACCACAAGAAATGTATAATCTAGAGGCTTCTTATGAGCTATGTTTCATTTTTTTAAGTTAATTAGTAAAAAAAAAGTTATTGGGGTTCAAATTTCATGGTATTTCTCGGTTTTTGTGCCAGAATTGTACGGTAAGGGATAACAGCCGCTTTATATGTCTTATATTTAAAATATGATAATGAAATTATACCACAAGAAATGTATAATCTAGAGGCTTCTTATGAGCTATGTTTCATTTTTTTAAGTTAATTAGTAAAAAAGTTATTGGGGGTTCAAATTTCATGGTATTTCTCGTTTTTTGTGTGCCAGAATTGTACGGTAAGGGATAACAGCCGCTTTATATGTCTTATATTTAAAATATGATAATGAAATTATACCACAAGAAATGTATAATCTAGAGGCTTCTTATGAGCTATGTTTCATTTTTTTAAGTTAATTAGTAAAAAGTTATTGAGGGTTCAAATTTAATAATATTTCTCGGTTTTGTGCCCGAATTGTACGGTAAGGGATAACAGCCGCTTTATATGTCTTATATTTAAAATATGATAATGAAATTATACACACAAGAAATGTATAATCTAGAGGCTTCTTATGAGCTATTTTCATTTTTTTTAAGTCAATTAGTAAAAAGTTATTGAGGTTTCAAATTTCATGGTATTTCTCGGTTTTGTGCCCGAATTGTACGGTAAGGGATAACAGCCGCTTTATATGTCTTATATTTAAAATATGATTTGTCACAAATGTTATAAGAGCGTTATATATATATATATATATATATATATATATATATATATATATATATATATATATATATATATATATATATATATATATATATATATATATATACAACGTCAGGTAACGAGATATATGGTACGATTAAACCAGTGATGGTTTAAAGTCTGAGGTCACTCGCGTCTTAAAGCAAAAAAGTTGTCAGAGAGAGATTCAAATGCGAATTGTTTAACCGCAATGGTTATGAATATTTGTGTGCCATTATGCAGCTTATATAAGGCTGGAGCGAACTCCTGATAAACTCGGCATGTACTCCATGAACGAATCTGACACAAAACGTGGTTAACATAATCTCTTTGATGTGTTAATTCTGGGTGGTGCCCTTGGCGACGAGACGCTCGCGCAACCGTCACAGTAACTGTCGGCAGCTCAACATCTACTCCGTGAACCCTAACTGCCGAATTCCACGCGCCAGCGCAAGCGGCATTTTGCCTTTGAAGTTACTGGCCTGTAACGGATAATTTTTTGAATCTACAACCTCAAATAAATAAATCAGGTACCATATTAAGTTCAAGAATCGAATGACATAATACTGATAAGCCAAGCTATGCGCTCTCCCGGTGCGGACATGACAGAATCGAACATTTTAAAGTCTAAAATACGACCGAACGGCCCATTCAATAAGAAAATAAACTTGACCCAAGTGTTCCACCATACTTGAATTATCCCCGTATATAGATGGATAATCTGAGCCAGATTAATAAATGAACGAAAATCGACTTTCTTTGACCCCAAGAGGTCAGTCGCGTAAGCGATCTTGAGTCGGCCGTGTGAAGGCATGCTATGCGCTCTCCTGGTGCGGACATGACAGAATCGAACATTTTAAAGTCTAAAATACAACCGAACGGCTCATTCAATAAGAAAATAAACTTGACCCAAGTGTTCCACTATACTTGAATTATCCCCGTATATAGATGGATAATCTGAGCCAGATTGATAAATGAACGAAAATCAACTTTTTTGACGACGCACGAACAGCGGTGGTTGTGAGCGTGCGCAGCCGTGTTGAGTCAAGGCAAGGTTGACCCTGATACGGGCTCACGGGGCGAGCATGCGATGATTGGACAACGTTTTGAAGTGCAAAATACGACAAAACGGCTCCATTTAATAAGAAAGTAGCTTCACCCATTTGTAACATCATACTTAAATTTGTCAAAAGTGTGTACCTTAATCGCGAGACTGATAAAATTGGGAAAAAAATACATTTGTTTACACCGTAACATTTCGTACGTAAATGATATTATTTTCCCTTTGGCCAATTTTTTTAGATTTTATATGATCGTGAACATTAGAATGTCCTCTTGTCATTCACCAAACAATAAAAACGATGCGAGTAACGATTGCGAACCGATTTAGATAATTCAAAACGGAGTGAGTCTCGAAAAGTCAAAAATACTCGCCAAGAATTTTCATGTATTGCTCCACAAACACACCTTTTTTATGCCTCAAACTGGTTAAAAGCGGAAAGTAAGGCGATATTATTGAAATTCAATACGTTAGCTCTCGTTTGAGGTATCATTTGTCCATGTATTTTAAATATAAATGCCAGTTAGAGCAAGTTGAAAAAAATTGGAATTAACATTGAGGCACAAGCGCGGCCGTCTGCGGCGAGGTTCGGCTGACACCCCTAAGTAAGTAAGCTACAACGACATATATTTCCAGACGGAAAACCGTACAATGCACTATAGTTAGATATACTCTGGCAAAATGAGGCAAAATTTTTGAAAAATAACCATTTGTTAAGCAAAAATTTGAAATTTCAAGTGCGTACACAAACCACCAAACGTTTCCGATTATTGAAAACAAGCCAATAATAAACAACCAAAATATTCGATACTGTCGGTTGCAAGTTTGGAGCTTTATTATTCAGAGATGTTAATAAGTATACAAGCAGTCCGTCTGGAAAATATGTAATGATAAAATGTTGTTCAGCCAGCAAGATGTCAACTTTCGAATGACGCGAACGAATGAATACTCATACTGTGAATTTTACCTTCACATTGACTGCAGCATTTTTCTACTTGCATCATTTGCAAATAGGACTTTACTCACATCACGGCATCTCAACACGAAGTACATTTTTTACCTTGTCCGTAAATAAGGGGTCGTGGAGAGTTAATTAGTAAATAACTGGTACAAGAAGGGGGAGAAAGTGTTCACGCTATGGCAGGGACACATATTGTAAAAACAACGCTGACCCGAATTTTAACAGTAGTGTCCCAGACGAGTCCTATTAGCTGATCGATTTGTAGTAACTTAACATTTTATATCGTTTCAATGTTATGGATGATCACACAAAAATGAGGGCACATGTAACAAGTCAGTGTTAAAAATCTGATGTAGTGCCGCGTTGCGACGGAAGTCAGTTCAGGTCATGACCTCAGCGTTGATTGGACACGGTTATCAATGTGTAATGAATAATCAGACGCATAAGATGTACATCCCATTTGGTCGCATACTCCTGAGCGAGCCGCGTAGCACAGACCCTGGAGTCAGGGGTGTAGACCAGCTAAGATCCCTTGACACTACGACGCGCGGAACGTATTGAGTTCACACCAATGGACAGCAGCGATTCACCAACACTCAGTAGAAGTATATAAATGACTAAAACCACATGAGGTGATGTAACAGATTTATCGAAGATGAACAAGGTAAACTAGATCGCAGTCAGATTAAAGAGTAAAGACACAATGGCCGCGTTGAGAACGCAATAAATTCACAGGGCGAGGCGGCACACCAATAATTACCAATTTCTCTTGCGCATGCGTCATTTGCCTCTTTGGAAAACCGCCCTTTACGCATCACACCACCGCCCCCCTGTGGCCGCGTAAAGCAGTATAAGTTGAGTATTTTCTTTGTCAACTTATGTTATATCTAACATATAACCGGGTCACCAGAAAACTGCTTTGCGTTGCCTAAAGTCTTCAGCGGACTATATTTAATAACATCACTGTGTGTGTGAAGGGGCACATCAAGTGCAAATCCGATTTCTTAGAGCAACCCAATAACCACGGAGATATCGTGCGCATGCGTCACGAACTCACAGATCGGGTGAAGTGGCAGGAAGCGTCAACAACACATAGAATGCTCTCGTTCTGTCCCTTTCACCAAGTCCATACTTTCTGTGTTCTGTGACTCAATCAAGTCGCCTGCTTTTCACCATTTACGTAGCTCATTAGCAGTTTGCACATTTCCGAGGGCGGATTCATCTGTTATTGTCATTCGTCTGCCAGATATCGAGATTCAAACGCATGTGTGTTCAGTTGTTGTGCGTGAAATCGGGGGTCATTGTTTAGGTTGTGGGTGAAATTAGGGATCATTGTTTAGGGTGATGGTGAAATCGGGGGTCATTGGTGAAGGTGTGGGTGAAATTTGGGGTCATTATTGAAGGTGTGGGTAAAACTGGGCGTCATTGATGATGGTGTTAGTCTGTTGTGACGAGGCATTAGGAAATATAAACACAGATTAAAGTCAAGATTTCCCTAATTTTCCAAGTGTGGAAATCCCCTGCTGATTTACCTGGTTGAGAACCACCAGTTGGTAAGCGCTTGTTAGTAGGGGCAGTCTAAGTATAATGGTGGTGGAAGAGGTAATTTGTGAGCTTCCAAATAGGGGTACAAGTTGTAACGTCAAATTGTTGATTCTCGCTTACTCTGTAGAATAGGTTGAATTTGCGATTGACATGGCTCTTTGGAGAATATTTTGTGGTATAACATGAGGATGAATCATCATTTGATTACATCCTGTCAGGACCTTCATTCACATCGGGCTTGATTACCACAGACTCGTCCTGTCATTACTGTCATTCACTCTAGGCCACATGACTTCAGGGAAGATTTCCACAGTCTGACCCTCTCAGGGTCATCATTCACCCCATGTCAGATTGCCAACAGTCTGAACCAATCAAGGCTATCATTCACCACAGGCCCGTTTACCACAGTCTGACCCTGTCAGGGTTATAATTCTTTTCAGGCCCGGTTTACCTCAGTGTGATCCTGTCACTTGCAATGCATGCAGTGAGAGGTCTAATTTAGACATAGGAAGTTAAACGCCATTGCTAGAAGTTCAAGACTAGACATATGATGTATAACGCCATTGATAAAAGGTCCAATCGAGGCATAGAAAGTATCACGCTATTTATAAAAGGTGTTGTCTAGACATGAATAGTAAATCACCATTGATAAAAGGTCTTTGATTCAGCAGTTCGCACCAGTCAGGAAGCTAGGTAAGAATACCCCGAAGCGCTGAGTAAAGGTGCTTGATATATACGAATGAGATATCTCTTTGCGCGGTCAGCGCCGACATTGCTCCGCATCGAGTATATGAATTGTTAGGCAACTAACCTTATAAATCGAAATAACATATAACAATTAAACGATCCAGATGTCACCCTGACAAGCACCCTGATATAGGGATCTGAGCACAAGATTAACCCCGGTATTGTTGCTTGATTCGAGAGTAGCCCAGCAGAACAGCAGTCCGTTCGATTGACCTGTTGAGTGCTTAGGAGCCCGAACTTGGTACAAATGATATACTCAAAGGAGCTACACTTGATGAAGATAAAAATCATTTTATCAGCAGGTCCGAGCCGAGACTGGAATTCCAGTACGTTCAGGTATTCCAGTCTCGACCTGGACTGGACTGGCATCGGTTCGCGGGTAACATACCCCAGCCGGAATATTAATCTGCCCAGACGGTCATTTCCCGGTTCAAATTAACTACCTCAACTTTGGCATGCCACTCTTATGCCTCCTTGACAGCTGAGCTGTGGCACACTTGTCAGAATTAATAGTATTTTAATATATCTAAGAAACTTTAAAGAGTACATTAAAGGTGCATTTTTTCAAAAAAATCGAATCGAAAAAAAAAGTTGCTAACTGCAAGAGTACCCTAAATGGTGCTGATATCCGGATTCCAAAGTTGGAATGGCCGTATATATTTCTTGTTGTTCGTGAATAAACCTTCAATTCCTTATTTTTCACTTCCAGCCAAGAATAGACCATATTTGGAAGCTCATGTATTATTAATTCCGGGAAGCGCAGAAACGTCATCACTCTGTGCCGATTGCCGCCGGCGGGTGTTTAGTTTGCGCTATTTTCATTGCGATAATGGACGATCAAACCAAGAAACGAAGAAAAGGTGGAGGGAGAAAGAAGCTGTTTATAGATTCAACAACTAAGAGAAGGAAGCGGGAGCTAGACCAGCTGCGGTCTAACACGAGGGTGTCTTAAGATAGGCATTCAGGGAAGTGAGGAGTGTGACCAACGAAGAAGCTGCAAAGTTTTGCTGGACATGTAAGTAATCTCGTTGTATTATGAATACCCTGCTATCGAATCGGTCTGTATTGAATCGACTTGTGTAAATGTCACCGATTAAATAAAATCTAAGGGCCTATTGTGAGTCTATTGCACCATTTAGATTTGTAAATTGTTGTTGCAAACATACCTTACTTAATTTGTAAATTTCAGGTAGAGAAATTATTGCATCCTCTTGACCCTAATTCAATGGCTGGTGATCAAGTTTTCGTCTAACCTTGCCAGCAGTCAAGTTGTGACAATAGACCACAACAGGCATATGCACTCAAGTAGGGTTGGTCAGCCAATGTAAGTCTCTCATGACCACTCAACTACGCACTGACTAAATGTCCTATCAGAAAACAAAATACTGATGCTGCACATGTAATGTGTTCTAGCTATTTGGCCATATAATGCCATTTGTTGTGTTCAGGTACAGCAATCACTTCAACAAGCAGTCAAACGTGGTCATCGGTTTAGAGGCCAAGACTTATGCCCATATACCAGATATGATGACAGAAATCTTTAGGCCCAAGCAATGCGACAGCAATCACAACAACACCCACAATGCTCTGCTGATGACCCCACAAAATCAGTTTGAACATTGCTCCTAAGCCAGGCCATCTACCCAAGAAACAGTTGCAGGAGTCTCATTTTGATTAAAAATATGATTTGGAAATTTGTTTTTGTTGAAATGTACAAAAATTTTATTAGTCATTCTTTTGTCTGTAAATCCAAACTGTAATAGAAGAACTCATGTAATTGGCAAATAAATAATACATGAACTCATTTTAATGTCACTTCTTTTTTTTATCAGGGCTAGAATTATGAACATAAAAAGTCAAATCTGAAGATAAGTGTCATGACTAATTGACAAACTAATGTGTGCATAATTCTTTTCTTCTGTGTTTGAGAGACGAAAAATTTACTAATATATGAATGCTCATTCCATAAAACATATAGACAATAAGTTATCAGATTGTTGAAGCAAAAATGTTCAGAACAAATAATACATGTTTTGTAAGACTAAGCAATTTATAATCCACACAAAAATACCAATCAGAACAATGTGATATTTCCGGATTAAAATTAAAAATTAAAACATTTAGGCTTAGTATATTACCAAAACCTATTTTGTATTAAGCCTGTATACTGTCAATACTTGTTAAGGAAGAGGTCTCTGATCTTCCTTACACAACCGGAGTTACCCTCCTGTTGCACTCCTCTAAAAATACATGAATCCACTGAACCAATTGCTGATAGGCGCCGTGTCTAAGCATCTTTTTTTTTGTCCTCGACAACCGCATCCCATAGCAAGTCCACCCGGTACCTGTAAATAACCTCAATGACCATCGGGTCAAGCACAACTCCTTCCATCTGAGGTAGTGCATATGTGCAAAAGTCTGGGCTGTTAGTGCACCATTGCCGCTCCACAGGGGGAGTCATTTCCCTACATTGAAGGCAGATGCAACAGTCTGGGGAAGTGGTAGTTGATGGAGGGTGGAATCCTTCTTTCGGCGGTGTGGGTTGTTGGGTGATTGTAAGCGCAAACTGTGGCTGTCTTTCTAACCAGCAACTGACCCACCCCATCCAAATCCAGCCACCGCACTAAATTCTGAAAATATGAGTAATCAAAAGTCTTCTTTTTGATGGATTGAATATCTCCAATACAAATCTCTCTCTGTGACCAAAATTGCAAGAAGGTTTTTGGAGCAGCTGAAGAGTGCTAAATGCTGAGTTGTACAATACCTTCATTTTCTCCTTCTGTGACAGCTCTAAAGATTTAGCAGTCACTCTACTCTGCTGTAGGGTCTGGTTAGTTATTGGTGTGTTGCAAAGGTAGCCTCTGCAAACAAGATTGACTCGCTTTCGGCCTGTCGAGGTCTACAAACAAATGAGAACCAATGGAAATTTATGGTTCGATAGTTCAACATTGGACCTATTTACTGGCAAAGTGATTCAATTAGGTAAGGCAAGCCCAAAAGTACCTTGTTTGAAGAAGGTGGGGCTCCTCTGCCACCTCTTCAGGCTTGTCTGCAACCTCCACCAACTTGGACACCTGTGTCATGGTGAACAATTTCAAACCATTAAACACATCCTTCCCAGTCATAATGGGTGTAATGAGTTCAATAAAATACCCTTGATAAGAATCAAATAAAAAAGGAACCAACCTCAATTCCACACATGTTGTCAGAATCTGTACCATGACCCCTTCCACTGCCTCTTCTTGTATGTGATCCCCTCCTTGGCGTTTTGATTTCCTTTAAATTTGAAAGTGGGTTGGTTCAATTTAATCAATGAATGAACATGACAAGAATAATTCAATCAATAATGTTACAGTGTTTGAGCCAAAAGCCTGCAAAAGTCAGCCAAACCCATACGATGATACATACCACCCCAAACTCCTAGCGTGGACGTTTCAGTACACAGGGATTTGCATTGGCTGGCCGCTATCTTCTCTGTAGGGTTTATGAATGCATAGAAGATAGCGACCCGCCAGCCAATTCAAATCCCTGTTTCAGTTCACTATAACCAGATAAAGTAGACGTCATGAGGGAGACCCCAGTCCCTTGATTTATAATACAATTCATGAGTTCATTCAGGAATACTCCAATAGTTTGCTATGAAAAAGCACCGATAATTGCATAAGAAATAATCAAACTTCGAACAAGTGTCATGGCTTTACACTCCAAAACGTGAAAGACTAGTCAAGAATATCGTTTTTATTACGCTTGAACATGCGCAGCCTCAGTATAAATATACTAAGTCTAAGGGCTACCTCAGGGTTCGTTCGCAGGCTATCTGTTGTTAAATTTACGGTAATCTATTGTACCGATAGTGTTCACTTTATTGAGGCGGGTTCTTTTTTATATATAACATTCGAAAACTCCAATCAAAGGAGAAGAAAGAAGAGAAATGTAGGAATCAAAACACTCACCATTTCGGTTGCATGCGTTTCCGCCTTCTATCGAATCTGCGCTGCGCGTGACGTCACGACTATGTGTTGTCAACAAATGACCCTTCAATACGCATGCGTCATTTTCCCATCGACATGTGCTCATGTTTGTAAACATGGGTGTGGCCGACAGATTTCGATACGGTGTAATCGACGATATAGCGTTGAACTAGTCCGCAAAATGGTTTATATGGGTTCCAAAAGAGTTGTTCTATTAAATGGAGCAAAAAAACCGCATGTCATTTTTTTGAAAAAATGCATCTTTAACAACACGAAGAACGATCATTATCTTGATTTGATGTCATAAACGTGACGTTATTGTTGAGTGACCATCCTGACGGTGTCGTTAGGCATTTGTCTGTCTTTGATAACTTGAAAACTGTGGGATAATCTTATTCAAAGGCTTATTTCTATCGCTTAAAGTGGACAAACTTATAGCTTTGTGGTGGTACATTTACTCCAGGCTAGGATGTGGGTACATTATTTCGGCTGGTTTTGTATGTATGGGTACTTTATGTTTCCTGGGTTTCTTGACTGTGGGTGTTTTATATTATCGGTCTGTTGTTAAGTGTAAGTATTCTATCTTATCAGATTTTTGATGGATGTAGGTTCATTATCTTATCGAGTTTTTGTTGGATGTAGGTTTTATTATTTGTGGGTATTGCTGGATGTGGGTTTTACATTTTGTCATGGTTTTTGTTGGGATGGGTACTTAATTTAACCAGATTTATCTACACAAACATACTGCCATAATATATTGCAGACATGCCACGACTGACACTTAATCCGATGCTGGCCTACCATAAATGAAACGGGGGCATACTGGTATTGACATATGATATCGTGCTGACATGCCATGACAGACGGATCAACTGGGTTTTCTCAAATAGACACGCTATTATGGACATATCATGTATTGCCAACATACCAGGACGGACATTTAATTGCCAGTAGACATGCGTTAACTGAAGCCATTTACCGTAGATATGCCAATAGCGACTCATAATTTACTGTAGATATGCCAATTGCAACTCAACATTTACTGTAGTTATGCTAATAGCGACTCGTCATTTACTGTAGTTGCGCTAGTAGCGACTCGTCATTTATTGTAGTTACGCTAATAGCGATTCCTCATTTACTGTAGGTATGCTAGTAGCGACTCGTCATTTACTGTAGTTATGCTAATAGCGACTCCTCATTTACTGTAGATATGCTAATAGCGACTCGTCTTTTACTGCAGTTACGTTAGTAGCGACTCGTCATTTACTGTAGTTATGCTAATAGCGACTCGTCATTTACTGTAGATATGCTAATAGCGACTCCTCATTTACTGCTGATATACTAATAGCGACTCGTCATTTACTGTAGATATGCAAATAGCGACTCCTCATTTACTTTAGATATGCTATTAGCGACTCGTCATTTACTGTAGATATGCTAATAGCGACTCCTCATTTACTGTAGGTACAATAATAGCGACTCTCCATTTACTGTTGATATACTTATAGCGACTCGTCATTTACTGTAGATACACTAATAGCAACTCATCATTTACTATAGATATGCTAATAGCGACTCATTATTTACTGTAGATACACTAATAGCGACTCATTATGTACTGTAGATAAATTAGTAGCGACTCATCATTTACTGTAGATATTCTAGTAGCGACTCCTCATTTACTGTAGACACTAATAGCGACTCGTCATTTACTGTAGATATGCTAATAGCGACTCGTCATTTACTGTTGATATATTAGTAGCGACTCGTCATTTACCGTAGATGCGCCAATAGCGACATTCACTGTTGATATGCCATTCGTGACCGATCATCTGCAGAAGACAGACTTGATGCATCATGAACTGACATTGACCATGATTGGCAGATTATCTGCAGTACGCATGTTCATATTGAAACACCATCATATTCCGTTGTCATGCTATGTTGACACATCATGTTCCGTTGTCATTCTGTATGGGCACATCGTCGAATGTTATCATCATACCGTAGTCACTGGGTAATTTGAATACTTTTGTTTCAGACGGTTAATATTGCGCAGAAACATTCACAGGTGAATCTTATATATATCATTGTCATACACAAATTATCATGTGTGTTAGAAATATATCATGTATATTGTTACAAAGATACACAATCACAAGCAAGGAAGCAATGTATGTTACTCATTCTTCTTTTCCGAATGCTCTCCAGTCGTTTTCAATAAATGTGAATGTCTTTTGGTTTGTTCGGGATTAATCTCATGTGTGTGTGTGTGTGTGTGTGTGTGTGTGTGTGTGTGTGTGTGTGTGTGTGTGTGTGTGTGTGTGTGTGTGTGTGTGTGTGTGTGTGTGTGTGTGTGTGTGTGTGTGTGTGTGTGTGTGTGTGTGTGTGTGTGTGTGTGTGTGTGTGTGCGTGTGTGTGTGTGTGTGTTTGTGTGTGTTTCTTTGTGTGTGTGCTTCTTTGTTTGTGTGTGTGTGTGGTTTTTTTTGTTTGTTTGTTTGATTGTTAGTTAGTTAGTTAGTTTGTTTGTTTGTTTGTTTGTTTGTTTGTTTGTTTGTGTGTGTGTGTGATCAGTGATAATACCCAAACTCAAACGCCTTAATATTCTTGCTTACATAACACAGTAACGACAATCATATGATTTGTCCTATTTGTTGTAGAAGCCAGGCTCGGGGATCTACAGGGGTGTGTCAGACAACCTGCACAGTTGGTTTTGTTTTTCTGATTTCAAATGATTGAAATAACCATAAAATTGTAAGTTACTATTGGATTTTTCTCTAGATAATTCAACAGGCAGTCATCAAATGCATGTTTTCCAGGTCCGATGCAAGTCTCGAATGACACTAATGAAGACAAGAATGTAAGTTCGACAGCTCTGTTGCGCTGAATTGCTTTAGTATATAGCTGCCAATCATTATAGTAACTCAACATAGAAGCGGCGGGATCAGAGTATGTAGTGTGTTGTTATAGCAACAGGGTATTGTTGGATGTGGGTATTTGATCTTGTCATGGTTTTTGTTGGGATGGGTACTTAATCTAACCAGATTTATTGCAGACATCCCATGACTGACACTTAATCATCGGATGCTGGCCTACCATACATAAAACGGGGGCATACTGGTATTGACATCGTGCTGACATGCCATGACAGACGGATTAACTGCATTTACATGCTGTCATTATTAACCCACTATACCGAATGCATGCCACTGTCGACATGTGTTTTGTTAAATAGACGCGCTATTATGGACACGTTCTGTATTGCCAACATGCCTGGACGGACATTTATTTGCCCGTAGACATGCGTTTACTGATGCCATTTACTGCAGATATGCCAATAGCGACTCATCATTTACTGTAGATATACCAATTGTAACTCAACATTTACTGTAGATATGCAAATAGCGACTTAATAATTTACTGTTGATATGCCAATTACAACTCGACATTTACTGTAGATGCCAACAGAGACTGTAGATATGCCAATAGAGACTCATCATTTACTGTAGATATGCCAATCGCAACTCAACCTTTACCGTAGATATGCTAGTAGCCACTCCTCATTTACTGTAGATATGCCATTTCCTTATTTACTGGAGATATACCAATGGCAACATTCACTGTTTGTTAACTGCACAACATAGATAACCATACATCATATGATTTGTCGCTATTTGTTGTAGAAGCCTGACTTGGAGATCTGCGGTGGTGTTTCAGACATAACGCACAGTTGGTTTGGTTTTTATGATTTCAAATGAATGTAATAACCATGAAATTGTGCTTTACTTTTGGATTTGTGTCTCGATAATTCAACAGGCTGTCATCAAATGCATGTTTTCCAGGTCCGATGCAAATCTCTGACAACTCAGACGAAGACGGGAATGTAAGGACGCCGTCCAAAATAATATGAGGATTGGATGGGATTGATTACTTTACATTCTTGTCACCATTGTATTGGAATTGATTTTTCCCCTTGAGATGTTGTCACATTTCTTTATGATAAATATTTACGGTATTTGAACACAAATACTTACATAAATACAACGTGCTTTAAATGGTGTGTAGCCTACAAAATTAACATCAGATGAGCTGAATATTTTATGTCTGATGTAACCTGATCTTATTGATAATTTGGGGTTCCAAACCCTCTTATATCGAGGGTTAATTACTGAAGTCTTGCAGCTTTGTGTTTACAAAGGAAGAACTGCTATCATGTATTGAAACGCTGAAAAGGGAACTGAAAAAAAAAGGTAAGTTGAACACAAAAAAGATCCATGCCAAAAGAAAATAACGGTGGTTGCTGGCAATATTCTTGGGATTGTTGCTACCTAGTGGTCGTATGAATGAAGAAAGGTTCTGCCAGAATTCTCGAGTATATGTTTAGTCTCACGACAGAGTGAGAGGGAGCTAAATACTTACAGATTATTATAGATCTGGAAAATATCCGCTCAGTGCATCATGACAGGCGCAATACAGATAAAGAAAGTCAATGCTGGCTTATATTTCTTTGTGCGGTTGAGCCAGCCGTCTCAGAACTCGGACGTTAGAAAGGTTATCACTTAAAGCTAACAGCGCCAGTTCTGTACGCAGTTCTTTACAACACTCTTACATGTGTCTGATGATAAAAGCAGCTTTTAAATCTAAGGATGGATAGAATGTTTAAGTAGGTTCAGTTTGCACGAATGCGAGGTGGGTGGGGAATGATTTGTAATATGTCAGCACATTTTCCATGATAGATAAACAGTTTAAGAACATTTTGAAAGAATATGCTGATCTCAAATGTTAAATTGTTAATCTCCATGTTCACTAGTAATTGAATGGTTTCATGAATTAACATACTTTCTTACATTATGAAAGTGTAAAATTTGAAAATTTTCCATGTATGAATTAACCAACAACTGTTTGTTTGCGACGAAGGAAGAGGCAGAAAAGAAACTCAAAGAAACTGTTCATCATTTGGAAGTGATGGTAGGAAGACCTTCAAATAGTATCATGATTTTCCATAAAAAGTGTAGATAATGTAAGGTTCTTCAGTGTTTCGTTGTGCAACTGAGCATGAGTCTCACAACGCAAGAATCCTTAACCTCTATTCACTATCACGATGTGTACTATATTCTCTTTGAAATCAAATAAGAACACTCTGATCGTGAAAGGCAACTATACGTAATGTCTGATGGATGGATTGAACATCAAAGTAACCACAATTGATTCATTGCACTCGGTAATATAAGTGCGCCACATGACTTTAAAAACTTAACACACGATGTAGTTAGTCATTACGAAGCGTGATTGTTCTGGAAGTGGTAATGTTATAGCGTCGGGTTGGTTTAAAATTCATATCTATCGTATCTACCAAGTACAACCTGTGTCCAGGAAGAATTTTCAAATGACTAATGTTTCTGTATATGGTTTAGACGCAAGGTAAAATTGTCGTCTCAAATGGTAAGTTTTGAGACTGTCGCGGGCAGTATTAGTCGCTTTTGAAAGACATACCCGGTAAAGAGGTCAGGCTATATCAATCACACATATGTATATAAAGGTGTGATGAGGTGAGGCACAGATTACTAAATTGAATTAGAATTTGATAATGGTCGTAAAACAATGGTACAATGTCTAATATTTGTATTAGCTCTCCATTACAGCTCAAGCATATTTGACACGCAAATTCATATTAACATAAAACGTTAACTTACATGCGATGAACTCACACTGATATGTGTGTAAATCACAAACAATACTAGTGCAGGTGAACCCATGATATATGATGTTTTCGCAACTCGAGGATCCCATCCTAATCTATGATTTAGAGATAATTGTTTAATTCTTGCGGCTTTGTTATTACAGTTGGCGGAAAAGGTTGACAAACAACAGCAGCTGACTTCACAAATTGGAAAGTCTGATCAAAAAAAAGAAAAACAGAAAAAAGAAGTAAGAGAACAAAACAATACTATCATTAATTTCCATGCAAGAAGTAGTTAATGTATGTTGCTGGTAATATCCTGGTAGTTGTTGGTAGCCGGTGGCCGCAGGCATAAAGAAAGTGGCTCAACTTTATGTACATATTTGAGGAATTAAAAGAATCGTTGAGTGGGTTTAATTGGCAACAAAGAGCCAGACGAATTAAGCTATACGAGGGTGTGTGTCGTCAGGATATTTATTTCGTCAGAAAATTCTCCGTTATAAATCTACTGCTAGACCCACTTAAAAATGAAGCTCATCCTGAATGCTAGATTGCTAAACCCCCGCGTTTTTAGCATTATGTAGCAGACTTTTGAATTTCGCTTTTCGTTAAATTTTCAAACTATCATTGATTCGTAACACTCTGCAATTCACGTGTACTACGCAATTAACACTTAATGCACATAACAGACATTGTACTAAGTAAATTCTAAGTCAAGAAGCAATATTACAATAGCGTCAGGTTTTTAATTTAAAACTCTCGTTGATATCAAGTACTTATTGTTGAAGACCAAGAGGATGGTGGATGGAAAGTGTTACTTTACACATAAGTTATGGTCGGATTCAAATGTAGGGATCATCAACTTCTGCTCACGAGGACGGTTTTAGCTTGTGTAAATTGTTAAGACGTCAAGCTTCGCTGGCGTCTTAAGCTTCAAGACTTACCTTTTCTAATTGCGACTACCTAAGTTACACGGTCAGGAGTACTAATACAAACGGGTACAATGACCATATCAATCAAACCACACTTTGCAGTACTTGTAAAGGCACAGTGAAGTTTGGCAGAGTTTGATATATTTTAATGCGATTTGATAAAGATTGTGCAGCGGCTAATATTTGTATTGGTTTTCCATAACAGATAAAACAGATGAAGAGAATTCTAGGGGTGTTTATGAAGAGTTCGCCAACATCTATGGGAGCCAAACTTTTTCTGTTGGACTGGACAGCTCGTGATTTCAGCAAAGACAAGGAAACAGCCCATCGTTATCTGCAGAAACTTTACAAGGATGCCTCACCGAACCTTCCGGCATTTCCGTCATTGGGTGACTTGGAAGCTTTGCGCCAGAAGTGGATCTCATGGTACAATAAGGATGCTTCTCCCTGTTTGATAAATACTTTGTGTGTATGGTACGCGCAAACATGCCCAGAAGTACCATTCTTTTTCTACAACTTCAATCCCGCCAATCACGATGTCGTTGGAGAACAGTTTGTCATCAGACACTTCTTCATTGTGCTTACTCTGAACTTTAACCAAAGGAAAGATATTCCTGAATTGTACGAGAAACGGTACGTGCTATGTTACGCTATAACATATGGCGTAGGGCATATGTGCGTTGTGTCCAAAGAAGAGCTTGATGCAATCAAAAGCGATAATCATGTGGGATTTAAGTTCAGCGACCAAGTATTGCAGAAGGACATAGAGCAAAATACCATTATACGATTTATTATATGCTTACCAAGAGGGGATATGAGCAGCATTGATGGCTATTACAAGATTGCTGAAGCTAGTACTCTTCAGCATAAACACCTTCCACTCAGTGAGCCAGCGTACCGTGTGAAACTCACCGATTGGAATCATGTTGATTCTTTTGAGTGGACGAAGACGCCACCGGAAGAGCAATACAGTACTACATGGCCATACCTGTCCCATGACATCTGTGGAGAAGTACGCCTAGCCAAGGGAAAATCGCCATTCTAATAGGAATGTATATGTTATGCGCTATCGACCGATTTGCGCCATCGATCGATAGCGCTGCGCTATCTATGGATCCGTCGTTAGCGCAAGCATCGGTAGGTCGCGCTGCGCTATCAATCGATAGTTCGTGGGTCATGTAGGATTAGATTTAAAGCGGAACTGCAGGCCTCAACATGGTTTTGCCGTATGCTTGTTGCATCTTGAGATGATTTTAAAGGGAAACTGATGAGTTTGCATGGGAGATTTAGTGACGATGTTGTACTAAAGGTAACAAAGGAATCTAATAAATAGGTTTCTTGGTTTTACTAAGCTATAAGCATGATAAGCCCTATACTCTCTTGACTTCACCCCTTAATAGGCTACTGTGTAGTACATCACAAATTTCACTACATTTACTTACTTTTTTTGCAGTTTGATATTTCCAGACGATCTGCATTAAATGAAGAATAATTTTGAGGAATCTAACCAACTCATGATCAGTGTCAATTTCCCGTTCTCTCTTGTTGTAAAAAATATGTACTTTAAAGAAGTAAATTGGCTTCATATGTATGCTCTGGTCTTCCTTTTCTTTCTTCTTATCTCACCAGGACACACATTGGCACCGGTAACTTAGCTCAATAATAACAGTTATAACAAACTGTGTGCTTACAGAAACTGCCAAATAAACATGCACATTGCGTGATAATTGTCGATTAACGATTGTTTGACAAATAATTCATTGTTTATCAGACTCCCGGATCGGACTGAGAGGAACTCACGTCTCACAAGGAAGGTGTCAATCTTGAGGTATTTGACACAGATGTCATTAAGCCATGGGGGGGGGATTAAAAGCAAAGTTTCCATGCCCTAAGGGAGCTCGGATGTGGGGCATTTTTTGGCGAGATAAGTAAAGCACAAATTGTAAAAAAAACTTCGATTTGTTAGACTAGCAGAGTTACCAACAGGCAGAATGAAGGATTATAAAAATGAGCATCAGAAATGAAGGTAAAAATGCCGAAAGTTTATGCGAAACAACCAGAGACGTGATCACGGGTGTTCCCGGTAAAGGCCTCTTCAAACCATACACGCATCAATTATACTATTTTAATGCCTAATACTGATGTGTATTTCTGCACCACAGTAAGATCCCAAAAAATAATGAAGTTAACTCAAGATTTATCAATAATTTATTATAAAAATCGGTTACATGTTCATACTTGATAAATTGAATGCCATGCGTTACAACGTGGGATTAAATCATTATCCTTATAAAGAACACAATTGTAAAATGAATGAAGTGAATGCTATTTGCAGACTTCAGAACAGGTGAATAAAACGGTTAAAATGACGTCACAGGCCTCCAAATTGGGAACAACATTAAAAATCATCGATGCTAATTGATTATTTTACACATTATTCTCAACAGTTTATCAATTATTAAAATCATTAAACATGTGAAATAATGTCATTAAAGTCATGCTATAGTCCAATTTTTGTACAAGAGTTAAAATCCAGCGAATAGTCCAAAACTTTAGAGTTCATCACACAAACATGAATCGCAACGTTTCCACTGTCGGGCAGATTTCTTAGTTAAATTCAAACATGTCCTGTGAAACCGTTGTGCACATCCTTCGCATTCAACCATCAGATCCCCAGCATCTGGGCAACGACAATCACTGTAAATGTTTGTCGCGGATCGGTTGAACACTTTCGGTTGACGGTAAAGCAACTTGGCGGGAAACCGGGAAATTTGCCCGTCATCGATGCACTTGGCGAAATGGAGTCGTAACAATTCTGTATCGTAGGCAAGTTCGGTCGGATCGTCATCGAATGATAGCGTAGTTGCGAAAGCGATCGCGTATGCTCCACAATCATATGCGTTTGGCTGCTGGTCGACGTTCATAACGTTGATGACAAGTTGATCCTCTCTGCAATGAACGTACTTCGCGATGGTCTTGATGGTATCGTGCGTTGGCTGTTGCCGCAGGGAGTCGTATACGCATACGTTGTCGTCGTCCGTCTGTTGAATACCAATATCTTCCTTCTAAAAGCAGCCTTTGGCACCCGGAAATAAGCCAGCTGGGACGCTTCTACAGAATACAACGTGGTATGGTGCATCTTTGATGGTCTCTTGTCTGGCACATTCATGGAAAATTGTATACGTGGCAGCCACGAAGCCCATGGGTACTGCAAGGCATCACCGTCGATCTTTTCTTCTTGCTTCATTGCTGCAATCTTCTTTTCGACTGTATGATTTCCTCTCTCCACGAAGCCCTTGGACTGGGAATGGCGGGATCGACCGTTGACAAACGTTGTATCACCACCCCATCTCTCGAACAGCTCCTTGATGAGTTGGTTGACGAAGTAGGCTAAAACCCTCTCCTCAATCAGCCTTACCACTTCTTCTGCGGTCTTCTGCTTGGGGGGAAACAACACGTGATACTTAGAGAAGTGGTCCATGAAGTGGCCGATGTAGTTGTAGTCTTCGTCCGGCGAATGTCGCATATCAATGAGAATCTGTTTTGATGATAAGCCGAAGAGGAGGTCTTGTAACTTGCGGTTGACTCAGTTGGCACACTGGACATTGTGTGCAAAATTCTTGTATAAAACCTCGTGTCACACCGAAGTAGTGGCGCTGCACGTTGTCCATCACTTTCTTGTACCCGCTGTGCTTGAGTTCGTCTACGTGAATACCCTTTACGACATCGAACACGTTGTCAGCATGGACAACTCGCAGGAACTTGGTGCTTCCCTCAACTTGTATCTTCTGCACGTTTGGGATGACCAGAACTCGATTAAGACCTAGTCCAGGAAGGTCTACAATCTGAAAATTCCGTGTTTTGACCCAATGTCGGACGTGCGAGTCCACCTTGGTGCTTGGATCAAGAAGATGAGATTTTATGGCATTGTACTTCTCCGCGCTGATGACTGGGCTCTTCGTTGAAGCAGCCTGGCGGACGACGTCTCCGGCATGTGTTCTCGAAAAGCTGGCTCTTTTTCCATTTTTACGAATATCGTCACCCCTGCGGAAACGTGCGCAATAAGCATATGTGAACGAGTCACAACATAGATGGCAAGCTCAAGATGCTCGACGAAGCAATGGTCAGCATCCAGCGCATAGAGAGCCGTCTATCTGCTCCAACGCCAAGTAACAGCCCGTCATATGCTGCCGTCACAGCCACAGCCACTGCGAAATTTGTTAGCAGTAAAACGATTACCAAGACTGGAACCGCTGCTCCAAATTTAGCAATCGCCGCTCAAACGGATGTGTTTGAAATGAATGTCAGTGCGCCTACCGACCGAAGCAACGACGGCTACAAAACTGTAGAAAGACGCACGAGAACACACGTCAAGAAGAAAGCCCATGTCAAGAGGGTTGCTACCCCCAGTACTCGGCGTGGAGCACCTGGACCCAGCAGAGACTTGTTCGTCTAAAGAGTCTGTAACGATACAATTACAGATGAGCTATTACGGTACATGCAAGATAAAGGAGTGGATGTCGAAAGGTAGAGAAGCTGTCAAATGACGCTGCCAAGTTTGACAGTTTCCGCGTGGAAATAAAACTCTCTGATCTCGACAATCTTTTGAATGAATGTTTTTGGCCGTTTGGCATATGTGTTAGGAGATTTTATCGCAAACAGGAAAGCAATTAGGTTGTATTTGTTAATGTTTTTACTGTCAATGTGTCACAACTTAACGTTTCGTACATATAATAGTAAAGGTCATAGGGATGATACGATTTTGTACATTCAGAAATTAATGAATGAATGTGATGTTCTGTTTCTACAAGAGCATTGGTTACATGAAAACGAATTTGATGCACTAGAAACTAAATTAGATGGTATAATTGTGGCTGGGGTGTCTGGTATGGATTCATCTCGGGTTCTCAATGGGAGACCATATGAAGGCTGTGCATTTCTAGGGGGTGACCTTAACACTGATTGTAGACGCAATTTCAATGAATGCATTATGTGAGCAGCAATGTTTGAGACCTTGCGAGTCGATTGGATCAGGTGTCATTGATTTCACCTATGAGAGCCACATGTCTAATGCAAGATCTGTTTTGGATCATTTCATAATATCTGAAAATATATTACCGTTAGTCTCAAGATATACATGTACTGATGATGGGGACAACTTATCTGACCAAAGCCCTGTTTTTCTGAGTTTGAATGTAAATGTTTCAAAGTCAGGTAAACCGAGGCGCAGCTTATCCAGTAAAATTAAGTGGCCTACTGCCAATGAAAACGGCATCAGCAGTTATAAACGCTACTTGAGCGGTTTTTTGTCAAATGTCAAACTACCAACATCTGTTGCGACATGTACCATATCTGGTTGTAAAACGCATAATGAAATGACAAATACTTCAATGATATAATCGATGCATATGTACAACCAATCATTAAACAAATAATGAAGCGCTACATCATGTTTCTATGTAAATGCATAAGCAGCGGTAACAATGTGTTGTCCTTTGTGAGCAGACTCTGCGCATCTAGTTATTCGACTGTGACTTGCAATCTGAGAACTGTAATGTCCACCATTGGTATCAGTACTAACGCTATTTTCTCAGCAGAAATCACGCCGAATGAGTACCTACTCCGGTTGAATGAGAATGTAATAGACATTAATGTGTTAAACACTATTTCATTATCAAGAGAGCTCATTATGCAACGGGATGGGCGAGCCATTTCTATTCTTACCTCACAAGAAATTGACGAGCTCCTGTCCACAATTTGCACGTTACGATGTTAATCTTCTTTTCTTTCTTGCACTGATTTTTTACAAATTTGAAATAAATAATATATATATATATATATCAGTACTATATGAGGTCGATAGTCACTGTTGGCCCAATCACATCAGTAGTTTAGCAGATTTGTTGGAACCTAGGCCCGAAGACATATGATATGCCTGATTCAGCAATGGATTTAGGCTATATCCATGATACTGTAACGGAAATATAAGTAATTTAAGTAATTTGTTAGTGTAATATTATCGTCATAGGATTGAGCGTTCCCTCAGTTCTACCCGTTGATGGCCCCCAGAAGTCTGTAATTGTATCTCTCCCAAAATATGTGTAGACCTGTCGCAGATGGGAACAGCCAATGAAAATCTTACCCCTGTTTGTTTGTAAACGTTATTGAATCAGCACCCGAGTTTGGAGATGTTTCCCCTTTGTTAGTGGTAGCGCAGATTAATTAGTTTTAGCTCACCACGCTCACGAGGTATTCCGAGATTGGCCTCTGACAGATGAAGCACTGAGAGAACCGCCTATTTTCTGTAAATTGCTACCACTTAACTGGTATTTTTGCTCAGACAATTCAGGGACCCAACTATATTGTGGGCAAATAAGTATTTTATTTCAAACTGCTGCACTTCCTGAGGAAATTCCATGGAAGTGCATCGAGTGGAATTGATGTGTTACATAGCATAGCAGCTTGAAATAATGAAAAATTATATATTGTGCTAGCTACAGATGATAGGCATGTTTACTTATGATTGACAGTGAAACTGTAGCATGAATGTAGATGTACAAAACTAAAATCTAAGACATTATGTACTATACATTCAATGTAACATAATATTATGTAATGATATTGATATCAAATATGCTACCTAGTAATAATAATTTGGATGCCCTTGTAGAGCGCCAAGAACGAGCAAGTCAGATGAATTGCGAGAGGCATCAAAAGAAAAAAGAAAAAAAGAAAAGAAGAAATAAAATGGTGAGATGTAGTAGAGAAACAGCAGCAGCGAAAGCTGACTCTTGTATTGTGGTCCTTTGTTGCGATGGCAAGTGTAGGAGCAGCGAAAGCTGACTCCTGTGCGAGAGGAACAGCGAAAGCTGACTCCTGCTTGTTGTGTTGCGATGTTGCATGTTGCAAGTAGAGGAACAGCGAAAGCTGACTGTTGCCTGCAGCTGACTGAATCCATCATTAAATAAGAGATCACCAGTCACCTCTACCTAGTGTTGTGATGCGAGTTGCAGCAAGTAGATCAGCGTAGAGAAACAGCGAAAGCTGACTCCTGCTTGGTGTTGTGTTGAACAGCGAAAGCTGACTCCTGCTTGGTGTTGTGGTATTGCAGCAAGTATAGGAGCAGCGAAATCTGACTTCCCTTGCTGGTTTATAGAGTACTCAAGTGTAATAGCTAAATGGTGGAAAAGAATAACAATAAAATAAATGAATAATTAATTTAATATGCATGCCGTAAGTAAAGAGTGAATTAAACAGCGAAAGCAACCTCTACTCCTGCTTTTTTGCTTGATATGTGTTAAAGTCAGCGAAAGCTCAAGCAGCTGGACTTTGGGAGACATGTGGGCAGTATCAATTGATAACTTTTTAGAATTTATCATAGTAGGAATGGTAAATTAAAGCGAAAAAAGCTGACGTCATCCTGCTTGTCATTATCAAAAATAGACATACAATGTGCCTGCGATGTTTGCAGATCTATAGAGCTAAGACGGATCCATAGATAGCGCATCAATCGAGCTGCGCAAATCGGTTGATAGCGCACAACATATACTATATATATATTATATATATTATTTTTTTTAAAGTTATATATGCATGTTTGTGTATATAAATGATTATAATTATATATATTTATAAATATATTTTATCTACATATATTCGTTTATGTATACATTTATATAGACACATATATGTTAGTCATATACACATATTTATAATATATATATTGTAGTATCTAGATTCCAATAAGTAATCCATATACATATATATACATATGTATATGCATTTATATATATCAATGAATGAATGTTTATTTTCATATCTATATCACTTTATATGTACGTAGGTTTTCTGGCAGCAAAGAAAATGATCTCGCTGTTTTTGGCAATTTGTCGGATATAAATAGTTATCAGCGACAGATTTAAGTGACGTAACATGGAACCATAGAACCCTTGTAAGTTGACGTCATGGTTTGTGAGCGAGCGAGCCATAAGTTATGATTATAAACATATTTTGTTAGACATTTGTGTTAGGTTGGGGGTTTAACATTAGGGGTTTGAAACACACTAGGTACTTCTGAAATGATTTTAACAATCTTCCCTTCAAGTCAACTGCTGTAATTTTTCAATCTAAGTATTGTCGGTGCACATATTTGAGTTTGTGATCCATTGCAAATGGCACCGTCAAATTGATCATGTAACTTTAAAGGCTGTGTATCTGTGGACACCAATTTGTTGTTTAGCATACTGGACTAGCTTGTTCACTGGAATGAGAGACTAGCTCATTTGTGGCATTCGCTATTGATGGCTTTCACTTCTACGATCAGACTGCATGTGACATGACTGTGTACTTATCAGGTAAGTACAGGTGTTACTGCTGGGTTATTCTTATTGGGTACCTCGTATTCAAATCGTGTAAGCCGACCCACCCCATCTTCCGCGCCCCGGTGTTACATCTCCCCCACACCCCCACATCAACCCCCACCCCCACCCTACCCGGCATCCTGGGCTGCTCATTTCCCATGAATATATTTCATTTTTACATTGCACTGAGGTGTTGCAAGAGAATCAAAACCCCTGTCCTTTTCACAAACGCTACTAATAATATTGCCATAGTTTAGGGACAAATAACAAAAGTGGAACGTATATCCGCAATAGTTTGGTCATGTGGACGTATTCCGCCTCGGTCAACTTGAGAGTCAAGTTATATTTACATACAACGCCCTCTCGTAAAAAAACAATGACCAAACGGAGTCATTGAAAAACTCGCTACACCACATCCCTCAATGCAATTACGCCCTCAATATAATATATTTCATTTTTACATTGCACTGACGAATCAACCCTCATCAAGCCGTTCCTGATAAGCCGCTCTATATTTTTGAATCAAAAAAAACGTCATTCCAAAAAGTTTCACTCGACTCCTACATATAGAACCGATAAACATGATCGCGTTGCCGTGTGAAGCTTTGATGCATAAAAGAAATATTCCAAAGGTACTTGTGATTCTAGAACCAAGCTGATAAGGAGTGATTACGATTTGCTTAAACTACGTGTGCCAGTATTGTGGGATGCTATATCTCTTTAGCTGCATGTTATATCGTCGAAATTAAGTACCAGTTTCGCAAAGAACGATGTACCAGTTCGTCGAAATGGAACATAAATTATATACCGGTTGATGGAATTTTGAAAGCATCATTACCATGGTATCTAGCACGTTGTTAAGGCAGAACGACGCTGACAGCAGTAAGCATAGCTCATGCTTAAAGGTACATTTTTTCCAAAAAAAATGGCATGCGGTTTTTATGCTCCATTTAATAGAACAACTCTTTTGGAACCCATATAAACCATTTTGCGGACTAGTTCAACACTATATCGTCGATTACACCGTATCAAAATCTGTCGCTAGAGGAGAGTAAAGTGTCTGCTGAATCTTTAGAGCTGTCGCGGAAAGAGAAATTTTAGGTATTGAACAACTCAGCAGTTAGCCCTCTTCAGTAGCTAAAAAAAACCTTCATGCAATTTTGATTTGTATTGGAAATATTGAATCCATGAAAATGCAAACTTTTGATTGTTTGCAATTTTTCAGGATTTTGTGCAGAAGCTCGATTTAGATGGGGTACGGCAGTTGCTGGTTGACGTTTTGGACAAGCAGCCACAATTTGCCCTTACAGTAGCCCAATTTATGTCCCGAAAACCTACACTGCCGACAGAAGGATTTCATCCTGCGAGCACCTCCACTTCTCCAGACTGGTGCATCTGTCTTCAGTGCAAAGAGAAGCCTACCTCTGTGGAGCGGCAATGTTGCCATAATAAAACCTGACTTTTGCACATCTGTGTTACCTCAAATGGAAAGAGTGGTTCTCGACTCGATGGTCATTGGGGTGAACAACAGATATCGGGCAGACTTGCTCGGAGAATTAGATGCGGTCAATGAAGACCAAAATAAAATGCTGAGACATGGTGCCTATCGGCAATTTTTTACTCTGGATACATGGTTTTTGGGGAGAGGGCAACAGGAGGGTTATTCCCTCCTGTTGTGTTTGGAAGATCCGGGATCTCTACCCTGACAAGTATGAGCAATACACTGGATTTAAGCAAAGCAGATTTGCGTAATATTCTTAGCTGTGATGTTTTTTTATCATGTTCTTTCCGGGGGTTTTTTTTTGTGTGTGGATTATATTTTGAATATTATATGATTAGCATTCTTATGTTAGTCATTTTTGTTTTGTTTCGCATACTAAACAGTTTAAATTAATTACCCAGGTTTACTTTCTACTGTCAATTAGTCATGACACATTCCTAAATTTTTACTTTTGATGGCCATAATTATGGTCCTGATGAAAAAAGAAGTGACAAAAATGAGTATATGTAGTATTTATTACAGTTCAGTTTGGATTTTAAATTGCCAAATAGCTAGAACGCATTACATGTGTGACATCGTTACTCTGTTGTCTGATAGGACCTTTAGTAAGTGTGTAGTTGAGTGGCTGTGACAAGACTTACATTGGCTGACTATCCTTCTTGAGTGCATATGCCCGATCTCTATGGCTGTTGTGGTCCATTGCTACAAGTTGATTGCGGGCAAGGTATGACGGATACCTGTACACCAACCTTTGAATTAGGGTCAAGAAACGTTCAACACCATAGCTAAGTTTACATTCATATAGCAATAGATGAAGCAAGCGTTAGTCAACTTATTGGTTATGAAAAATAACCCACGTGAAAGCAAATCTCTTGGCGCAGTACATCAATATCAGCTGATGAAAGTTTTCAAGAGCATCAGTCCGTCTGCAAAACTTTATTAGACAGTGTAACTTAAGTGCCAATGGAATTAATTTTAACGACTGAATATGTGAGGATGCAATAATTTTTATACCTGAAATTCACAAAGTAAGGTACATTAGCAACAAAGCGCTTGTCATATCGTAATCAGAGTCACCATGCAGATCATGGAGCCTACTGTCCAATGTTTGATTAAGTCTGGTACACATACAAAATTATTGCCATGTACAGGAGGATACCACTGACCATTTAACCTGAATAGTAAATAACAAACACTACTCATTCCTCCAGTTGATTTGCCTCTTCCTGGTTCTCTGGCAGGTTATACTCCTCAGCCTCGCCATAAATGCAGGGTGGCACCAATAAAGGCGACAGAGGCAAATCGAGCCTGTTAATAATATACAGTTAAATTAGGATCCACTGCTCATTGTAGAATGCAAAGAATACCAGATTGTTAAACATCATATATATATATATATATATATATATATATATATATATATATATATATATATATATATATATATATATATATATATATATATATATATATATATATATATATATATATATATATATATAAAATAAATCACCATCTGATGAAAATATGCGCCTAGTCAACATTCCCCACGGAAGGCTGCCATTATATTATGGTACTACGATCGATTTGGCAGTCAACCCCTCATGCCAATTTTGTTTGGGCTAGTCATTTTGGGGTTGGTTTCGTTGTGCTCTAATGTAACTGGCTATGTCTATCATCAGTTAAAAAAAATAGACCAAAACGCAAAAAAAAACATTTTGTCTGCAAAACCTACGATCAATTAACCATTAAGTTATGTGTTTGTAAGTAATCTGAAGCGCCCCCTGACATGCCATTTAATATGCAACATTACTCAATAATGATCTAATATAGATACAATGGCAAACCAAACCTGCCTCATATGAAAAACTGGAAAGTTTGTCAAGTGATAGTCCAAAATATGGGCCATTTTTTGGATGCTTAAACTAACAATCACTTTCACACGGACAAATATCAAAAATAAAAGAAAAAACTTAAATGAACGAATGGCATATTTCATAAAAGGATTTTCAAATTTGATTGACCATGAAAATACGTTCAGCTGTTTACCTGTTTACGGGTCATTCTACAATTAACAAATCAAATTAGAGCAACGGACCCATAATAGGCCCTAACACTGTATTCAATCCGTGAGATTTTTACCAAGTCTTCTTGGCGGAGCCGATTCAACAGAAGATCATTCATAATTGATAATACAATGAAATTACTTACATGTCCAGCAAACACTTCGCAGCTTTTTTGTTGTAGAAACTCATCACTTTCCTGAATGCTTCCCTTCGGGCAAAATGGGCACCTAAAGAGATCCTCTGTTAACAGCTTCTTTTTCCCTCCACCTTTCCTACGTTTCTTGGTTTGATCGTCCATTATCGCAATGAAAATAGCGCAAACTAAACACCCGCCGGCGGCGATCGGCACAGAGTGATGACGTTTCTGCGCTTCCGGAATTAATAATACATGATCTTCCAAATATGGCCTATTCCTGTCTGGAAGTGAAAAATAAGGAATTGAAAGTTTATTTCTGAACAACAAAAAATATATACGGCCATTCCAACTTTGGAATCCGGATATCAGCACCATTTAGGGTACTCTTGCAGTTAGCAACTTTTTTTTCGATTCAAAATCGAGGGATTTTTTGATGAAATGCACCTTTAAATGAATTTTTATTGCTTGTTTTCATCTTTTTGGTTGTTTAAGAAACTTTTTTTTTATCAGCAAAAAACGTCATCGGAACGTTTTCATGGGAAGTATTCCTCAAGTTGTTTAAGAGTAGTAAAAATCAGTATTTAGCCCTGTAGTCAAGAACGGCACCAGGTTCCCGTACACTGCCACGGATCCTTCGTCTGCCTTGCGCTGCCGTACTGTTTAAACTTTCATTTATTCATATTATTCAAATGTCAGTGATCTTCCCCAACAGATTGTGCGTATAACCTGCTAATGCATTATGTCGTAAACAGTTTCACTTAACTTCACCCTCTCTACCTGGCTCGCCGGTTACCCGTAAGTTTTCCTTCCCCCCAATCTAACTACCTCATTAAAGGGGCGACCTCATTGGTGATCCGGCTACAAGCCTCTTAGCCAATAGCACTCACTGATTGGGGACAGCCCGAAAGGTGACAGGTATATAAGGGAGGGAGGACACGCTCATAAGAGAGAGATCACCGACCATATTCAAATATCATCCTTTTCGGCCACGTTTATTAAATAAAGAAGTTATCCTGTATTAAGAAGAATAAAAAGATATTTCATCCTTTTCGGCCCTACAACGTCGTCTGTGTCTTCAATTCATCACGTCTTCAAAGTCGACAAAACCAAGCTCGACAACTGGTGGAGAACCCAACTCGATCCCGGAACCTATATCACGTAAGTTACATTCATAATAGTTTGGTTTTTCCCGTTCCTATTTTTCCTTTCAACAAAATTAACCATGGTGGACACCCAATCACAATCTGCCGAGAGGGCCAGTTCCGATATCGAATCTCTACAGATTGCCTTGCGCGACAAAGAGCAAGTCATTGAGCGCTTAGAGCAAATGATATCGCAGCTGAATGAACGATTGTCGATTGCCATAGCGAAAATACCCTCCCCCCAAACGAGTTCCACCACTCCCTCACAAAACAGTGGCGGAGTTGCGCCTACATTACCCGCGCCTAATAGCACCACACCATCCCATATAACGATGCCCGCACCGTTATCCCATGCGCCAACTTACCCTGGTAAGTTTGACGGCCTCAAAGACCACTGGGAACATTGGCTTGAGCGGTTTGAAATGTGCGCCCGCCTGTCAAATTGGACGCCCGAATACATGGTTGCTGCGGTACCGGCATTCCTGTCAGATCGCGCGGAGGCAGAATACCGAGATATCGCCAAATCCCGTACAAGTGTCGCCACGTGGAGCGAAGTGCGTGATCGCATGCAAAAGCGTTTCGGTAAAAACTTTGATGGCCATGCCGTCCTCGATCCCCAACGCGACGACGAAAGTGTGGCTCAATTCGCCACGCGTGCGCTCAATTATTTTTTGCGCTTTAATTTGGCAGAGGACCATGTACGCACCCACCTGTTTGTGTCCAACCTACGACATAGGTTACGCGCACAATTTATTGGCGTCGACTCGCCCTCCTTTAACGAGGCGGAAAGACAAGCTTCCATCTTCGAAAAACGATGGGCAGCGGAAAAAAATGAGCCAACGGGCAACATTGTGCTGGCTGTCCGCTCCAACGCCCGCCCACATGTCCACTACGACTATAATCGTGGTCGCGATCAATCCAGGAGGCAACAGCACACACGTGGTTCGTCACGGCACATGTCTCCAGAACGGCGACGATCAATTTCACGGGACTCATCTCGCCCCCGTTTTGTCCGCACAAACAGAAGTGCCAGCAGAAGCCGGCGGCAATCCAGTGGTAGAGAATTATCTACAGACCGCTCTCACAGCCGCACTAAGTACCACGGACAACGAAAACTTTCCCATGACCGCGCTCGCTCCCGAAAAGACATCAGCTATAGGCGCGAAGACAGATCACAAAGTCGAAGACCGTCTCAGATCCGTAGGAGGTCCCCCACGCCTGGTTCGGGGCAGTGTTTCGATTGCGGAAATAATGGGCACATAGCGCGAGAGTGTCCTTTAAACGAGTAACGCACCGTATGACGCATAAGAAAAAGGTAAATACAGTGGAAAGTGTCACCTCTGTTAGCACCCCTTTTTTTTCTGCGATCAAACGGTGCGCATCAAACTCAAAAACAAAACATGCACGGCACTAATAGACACAGGTGCAAACATATCGTGCATAAACAAAGATTATTTAAAGATGCTATTTTTGAAAACCAATCCCCAATCATTCACGCTTGCAAGACCAAAAGTATCACGGTTGCAAATGGCAGTGATTCAAAGGTTGTAGGTAAACTGAATATTGGTGTCAAAATACAGCAGAACGTATTCCCGACTTCCTTCCACGTCATCAATAAATTGCGACCAAACATTATCCTAGGGGCCGATTTCATGCGGAGGTTTGGGGCCAAAATAAATTTCAACAGCAAGACCTTTTCACTAAGCCACAACGCTGTTGTTATTGCACCCCATGACCTATGTATCCCCCCAGAACATGAAGTCGCGTGTATTGGTCAAAATAAAAGACAACCCGCATTCCTTTCCCACTGGCCTATGCGGTGTTATTGACCGTCACCCCGGAACCAAATACGTGTTCGTTGACGCCCGTAAATCGACAGCGTGTGTCAAGTCAAATCAAGTCCAATTAACGCTGAAAAATCATTCACGGCGAACGCAGACAATCCAGCAAGGTAGGGCAATTGCCATCTTTAAACCGATTTTGTCTTCTAACTTGCGAAATGCCGGTAAACTATTGTCTCTTATGTCCAAGCAATTACACCAGGACGACACCGACAATAATTGCTCGACGCAGTACCTTGACAATACAACAAAGGACAGACAAACCAGTGATAAAGAGCGCTCCCAGTCACCTCCCCCCACCGACTACACCTATGTCACACACACAAAACCTACAATTGCAATTATCCCGTCCAACACCAGCAACACCAACCCGAAAATAAATTGCAAAGCATTTAACCACCCAAAGCTGTCACCACGGAATCACAATAACCAACAACACATCTGTCTACTTAACACAATAATTGGGGATCAGACCAAGAAGTCTAATCCTCCATACACACGGGGCACAACAACAGGCTTCTCGGAGCCACACTCATCTGCTATAGGTCATTGTTTAGCTCAGGTGGACGATGAAGGTAACGAAAGACCAGTAGGTTACGCAGGTAGGTCACTCAACACCCATGAGCGTAATTACTCAATAACTAATCTTGAGTTACTTGCTGCTGTTCATGGAGTGACCTATTGGAAGTCGTATCTGGAAGGCTCAAAAATTTACGTTAGTCACGGACCACAAAGCCCTGCTGTCAATTCTGACTACTAAGCAGACAGTGCCGAAACTAGTCAGATGGGCTTTGGTGCTACAATCCTACGATTTTGACATCAAATGCCGTAAAGGTAACCTCAATTGCGCCGCAGACGCCCTTAGCAGGCGGGAATATGACGTTACGCATTGTGCCAACGATGACGAAATAAACGCATTTCCTGATTTAGCCGCAGTCTCTGACAAACATTGAGGAGGTAAGTGTGCATCCCGTAATCACAAGGTCAGCATCAAAAACGAACTCGGATGAGTCAACTGAGCAGATGCCCACCACCAATACATCTGCCAACAACCATAACGGTAAGTCTCACGATCATAATGTTCAATTTAGCTCCAGTGATATCAGTTTTAAAACTACAAAAATGCTGCAGCACAAAATTGTAGACTTATCTAATGACAATATTCGCAAAGCGCAAGCTAACTGTACGTTTTGTAATAGCTTGATCGATTGGTTAAAGCACGAGAAGCTACCAACAACCAGTAGAGCAGCCAGACAGGTTTTGCTTCGTGAAAATGACTACATGGTTGAAAATGGGATTCTTCATCATTTATTCCGACCTACAGCCTCTAGGCCCGGCGATTTCTGCCTCACGCTGGTTGTGCCGGAGAGTCTCCGACACACGGTGTTGTCCCAATGTCACGACTCTGCATTTGCGGGTCACGTCGGCATTAATAAAATGCTAACCGCGTTAAAACAGCGTTTCTCGTGGCCAGGAATGTACAGAGATGTCAGGGAATTTGTTGACAGCTGCCTTCAATGCATAGCCACCAAACGATCACATCGCCGCGAACGACCAACCATGACGCTATTTGAACCAGTCACCGCGCCATGGCAAAGAATCTCAATGGACAACATTGGGCCTATGCCACGAACTGCACACGGAAATGCGTACATTACCGTGGATATAGATCATTACTCACGCTTCATAGTGTCCTGGCCTTCTAAAAATCTCGAAGCTAGCACACTCGCAAAAGCATTCTATGACAAAGTCATATGCACTCACGGCATGCCACTAGAATTGTTGACAGATAAAGGTACTGATTTCACAAGCAACCTTTTCAGGGAGTTAAAAGATATTTCAAGGCACGCAGAAATTCACGTCCGCTTATAAACCTTCCACTAACGGCAGAACGGAGCGAGTTAATAATACTCTGACAAATCTTCTGCGCACGTTTTGTCACGATAAGCCTAACACGTGGGATAAATATTTGTCTTCAGTAACATTTGCAGTGAACACTACAGTACATCGCACCATTAATATGTCCCCCTTTGAGCTTTTGTTTGGCAGAACCCCAAGACTACCTCTGGACACAGATCTCAGAACAGCGGCGGACAGTATTCAAAGCAGGGGCGATCATTTTTACGACATCCTCCGAATACAACTGGAGGGTCGTGAAGTTGCATTGAAAGCCGCTGAAAGCAATGAGGCCAAAATGAAAGCTACATGGGATAAGTCAGCAGGTCCAGACCGCATCGCAGTCGGCTCTGTAGTTTATCTACACAGCCCCGACCTATCTAACTCAGGAGTAGGAAGCCAGAAATTTGCCACCAGGTTCAAAGGTCCTTTTATAGTTACGGCCGTTAGAGAGCACACAGCTAAACTCAAAGACCTAACCACAGCAAATTTTGTGCCAGGCATGATAGCCTTCAACAGATTAAAATTAGTGAAGCAGAGACCTACAGTGGCATAGCGGTGCATCTACATTTATACAAAAATTGAATACATTCACCAGTTATTTTTTTTTTCTCTTTCAGGGCCTACAAGGGTCATTTCATTACATTTATTCACATAACGTTCAATGATAATACACGGCCTCCATACACAACAGTCACGCGCGCATGAGGATTTTCGTTAAAGCTAACATTTCCGCATCAGGAGTCCAGTCCCCCGCTTTAATGCTTCATTACTATTCCTTCTCAAATTAAAAGCCCCGCGGCCCCACTGATTGGCTGACCAGTTCTAAACCCACGCTTTTAAGCCATGCCCACCCCTGGTCACTCAGTACTGCCTCGCCAGTATTAGCCAATCGGAGACACCCACCCCTTGCACATGCCAGATGGCAATGGGGTTTACAGCAGCCAACCAGTCACGTTACCCCAGTAATTAGTCAGTTAATCCCCAGGAACGCGACTTTAAGTAACGTTAGGAGGTGGAATCTAGTTAATTAGCTACTGGCTTTTATAAGCTGGCCCGCAGGTAGACGGGTCACTTGCTACTCCTAGACCGAATTCCATCCTCTGCAATGGAAACTATTATGGCAATTTTGCTGAATGAGGTAGTCATGCCGCACCTTGTGCTGACCATCTTGCTAGAGATGCCGTACAGGTCAAAGTCAACAGCGGGGTGGCTTTCCCCAGTGAGAAGGCCGAATTCAAACTATTTTTTTTATTCGGCACACGCGGACTTGGTGTCACACACACCAACTCCCCCGATAACGGAGCAACAGCTTTCACTTTTCCTCCATTTGCCACGACCATGACTACTAACGCCGTTTTCTTTCTCTTTCAGGTATACACCCCGATACCATCCTATTGTACATATTGCCTTCTGTCAATTTGTTTATATAATGTTGTAAATAGTTCCGCAGTGACACCCCGACTACCATGTGAAGCCGTTCCGTGCCAGTCCTCTATGGTTGTGCGATGACCGAAGCTATGCAAGGGATCAACTCAGAAAATAGATCCTCCCGAAAATAAACAAGCCACGGACAAGATTAAATGAAATGATTTAACTTACATACCTTATATACATTTGAACGTTTGACTTAAGCTTCACTAGTATACTTATTATTATATTTTTTCTCCCTTTCGTACCACCATTTTGCACCCGTTTGGATGCTTATTGAATATTTACATCTCACGTCATTCATTCATTTTAGCTATCAATAAGTTGCCAGGGGGGAAGAGTACACTTCCCTTTTCCCAGCCGGTCTGAGCCTCATAGGACAAAACCTACCACCCCCTCCACAGGAGTTAGGGTTGGGTAGCCTGCTCGCGGCGCACTAGTCAGTACCACACCCTAGTGCACTTTACATTTACTTGGCAACAGGTTCTTTCCCGTTTCGACCTTAAACTCTAAATTCCTCAAATATCGTTCCCCACTCATTCATACATTCATAATTGGTTAGCTGTACAGCCTGTCAGCATGATACTGCTGTACGATCTTTACACTATTAATAATTGTTTTCAAAAAAAAAAAAAAAAAAAAAACAATTTTAAGAGTTAAAAAAAATTAACAGTGATTAAATACTAATTAAGAGCTATTTGTTATGTTAAAGATCATACCAAAATTCTACTGAAATTCTTTTACAAACTCTTCCCAAATATTGCATAACAGTTAAATTCTTACACGCTAGCATTAAATGGATATTCATCCACCTTAAAGGGGAGGGAGATGTCGTAAACAGTTTCACTTAACTTCACCCTCTCTACCTGGCTCGCCGGTTACCCGTAAGTTTTCCTTCCCCCCAATCTAACTACCTCATTAAAGGGGCGACCTCATTGGTGATCCGGCTACAAGCCTCTTAGCCAATAGCACTCACTGATTGGGGACAGCCCGAAAGGTGACAGGTATATAAGGGAGGGAGGACACGCTCATAAGAGAGAGATCACCGACCATATTCAAATATCATCCTTTTCGGCCACGTTTATTAAATAAAGAAGTTATCCTGTATTAAGAAGAATAAAAAGATATAACATCCTTTTCGGCCCTACAACGTCGTTTGTGTCTTCAATTCATCACGTCTTCAAAGTCGACAAAACCAAGCTCGACAATTAGGTATTCTACCTACAGCCTGCACAAGACCCCATGTTTCGGCCACCATCCGGCTCTTACAATGACTACACCGGCGCCCCGACAAGTCGCATCGGCCCCTATAGTTCACACAGCTCACTATAACAGTGGTAAGATGTTCACAGCAAATTCTAAATTTTTGATAAAATACTTGATTTGTGACAAATATACGATGAAATGATTATTTCAGTGCATTGAATAATTTTACTGTTGAGCATTTTCTTGAAATACTTTTTATTTGTTTATCGTTTTACAAATAGTTTGCATATCATAAACAAATCATTACAGAAGTGTTTGACGACATGTATATTAAAGACCCTCATCTGACAAATTACAATTTTAAGACTTACCGAAAAGTGTTCTCGCATTTTGCAATGGATTTGTTCAAGTGTCAGACAATAACTATTACAGTTCAACTCTTGAAAATCATTGCTTTTGAAACTACGACATTAGATAAAAACATTATGTAATATATGACAATTCATTTGATTGATCAGAATTCTATTTCCGTCATGCATAATGTACTGGCCCTTATAACCAGGTATACACGGCACCGAATGAGGTTTATACGCACCAGAAAAGTTGTTCCATTGTTAACGTAACTGAATGAGAGAGGTCCTATTTGGCTTGCAGCGAGAATATCGGTTGTTTAGATAATGATCAAGATATGAATCTATATCAAACACATTAACTCAGTTACCTCACGAAAGAACTCTCCAATGGTGTGGCGAATGCATTCTTGCGGTAGCATTATATGTATTCATAAAACATGACTTTTTATGAAATTATGGTCGGTTTTTGTACTGGATTTAGAGAAGTCGACTTCCTTTACCACAGTGCTTACGACGTAGCTTATTAACCACGCAGCCAATCAACTACGCTTGATACCTCCGCAATATTATGTGCATATATTTTTTACCAAAGCGCTGTATTCGAATTCAACTGATGAAAGTGGGCATATTTCTAAACGACCTGTTCATGATGTTTTTGTTACAGAGAACATGCGGTGTTCACAGCTCTCCCCGTGATTGTAACCCTACAGCACCTTGAGTATTAACTCCTTCCTCGGCATCTAGCGAGGCATTCTGTGAAGTCCACAAAACTGAATGCTTCATAACGGAAAGCTGCTGGTGAATTTTCAAAGAGTATAATCAATCGAGATCTGTTGCACGGTCAGAAGAACAACAACTTATATACCCATGTGGATCATTCAGGGGTGTAGCATCGACGAATACGTCAAGTTGACTGCCGAAATCGTTTGTGTAACGTGTCTGACGACTACGAGGTTAGACTAGCATAAATAACGCTGTAGACTAGGTAGTTATCTCAATTCCCTCGTCTTCATTTCGCCGTTTTGTTTGATTTACCGTCAAATGTAAGTGTTGAACTCCTCGAAATAAACATTTTCTCGGTAAGAAACAAACTTAAATCGCAACTGTGTCTGAGTTAACTGATGCTATCTGCATTGGCTGCCTGCCAGTATTAAGTTGTCGCCTTTAGTTGAAATGGCAGACATGTTTTCATGAGTACGGTGTGAGTTGTTAGCTAGACTCAGAAGAATCAAGTTAAGTTTCTTTATGAATAAGGTCCAAAGTTCCAGAATGGCGAATCTCTAGATTTAGTCCATCTACGCTCAATGTCACCTGCTACATCTCGGTGTTATAGCAGGTACACGCCCTTAAATAATACATTGGATATTCCACAAGCTTTTATTTTTTTGCTCACACTATCGTCAATATCACAATCCAACTTCCATAATCGACTGTCTCCATATCACCAACGCTGGTATATCTCTCCGTGATAAGTTTAATGCTGATATTGATTTAACAAAGACTCTTACATTCGTGAAAATTTATCATTTATATATAATTGCTCAATTGGTTCAAAACAAATAATATATTGGGATAGAATAATTGATTTGTGATATATTGCCCGGGAGGCGTCATCTTGGAAACATCTGTGATATTTGTCACAATCAAACTGGTCTCGATAGATCGTTTTCTTAGTGAATTGGCATTTATGTGACTTGGCATGTCTGTTAGCGGGATAAAATGAATGAAGTGCCAAACGCGTCGCTACAAGAATGTTTGTTTGTTTGACTTGTTCGCCAATAAACTAGCGAGAGGAGAATGATGTATATGTTAATAATGCTTACCAACGCTCATTCAATACAATGAGAATAGAAATCAACAACAACTACTAAGAAATTGACTTTTTTGAATATCTTCAAGTCAGTAGCTACTTTTTGCCATGGTCTTTGAGGTAGTTCTGATGTTTGATATGTTCTACATGAGGCAAGTGCGACACTGGCTTTCCAGTTAATAAATTAGTTTGTTTAGTCCAGGACACAACACATTCTAAAGTGCACCTCTGCGACATTTTGATACCTTTATGACCTTCATGTAGGTGGTCTAAAATATCCAGTCTCAGTGAAGAGGGAATGAATATTCAAGTCTGATTCATCAGTAGACCATTCTGTACTGTTAGATCTCCTTTGTGTGGGTAGTACTGGTGAAAAATTCCTTTTAATTTGGTCTTGGCAGGCCAGCCTTCTATTATGTAGACCATGATTTGTTTTGTCACCTCATCTGTTTGTTGATGATTGATAATTAGTTCAATTCTGCTGTCAGTTGCAGGCAAAACTATCCATAACCATATCAACAAATCCAAATATTTCTTTACCAAACTGCACTTTCTAACTGCTGGCATTTGTACATGGAGCTCTGGAGGGTGTATCAGCTGTGTACAACAGTTTTCCAGGTACATCCATCACAACATATGTGTAACGCATGAGACGCATTCTCAAACGCTGAATTCGGGGCGGCAGACAGTCTAGAGATTTAGAGCCAAGCAGAGCAACTAGCGGTTTGTGGTCAGTTTCTGTGAAGGTTAATCCTTTGATATAATCAGAGAATCTTTCACAATCCACGGTTGCAGCCAATTCCCCTTTTCCACTTGTGCATAACAAGTTTCAGTGGGTGTAAGAGCACGTGATGCGAAAGCGATCGCTCTCCATTGGTTGTTAGTATCACGCTGTGTGATGACTGCACCAAGTCCAAACGAGGAACTGTCAGCTGTCACTTTTGTTTCACGGGAAGGGTCAAAGAAGGCAAGAACTGTGCTATTTGCTATCATTGTTTTTATCCTGTCACAAGCTGACATCTGTGACGGCCCCCATAACCACTGGTTCTTGTCACTGAGTAGGCTCCTCAACGGTTCAGTCACAGAAGCTAAGTCAGGCATAAACTTCCCTAAACATTCCAAGAAATCTCCTTAGATCTGACACATTTTCTGGCTTGGGCATTTTGTTGATAGCAGCAATTTTCTTTTTGTCAGGTTGTAAACCATCTTTACCAATGTGCTGATCAAGGAAAGATTGTTTGAACTTGCACTTTGACCTGCTCAAAGTGATTCCAGCATGTGATAGTTTGTGTAACACTGAATCGAGTCTCTGGTTATGTTCTTGCTCAGTTTCTCGTGCTACTCCAGGCCAAAGCGTCAAGAAAAAAACATTTTTCTGGACGCTTTTCATGCACTTAATTTAGTTTTCTAGCTGAACTGCATAACAATTCAAAATGTCCTTTCTTTTTACAGTTTCTACACTCTGCTTCTCGATGCCATTTCTTTCCAAAGAAATTACACTTTCGATGCTCATGAGTCTTGTCATAATGATTATATTGACCCACAGAGTGTCTTTTCATTTTGTGCCTCTTGTCCACAGCATTTAACATCCATTTCTGTTTGTACAGCCTGACTGCCCATGGACTGCATCCTGACGTTTGTCACCTCAAAGGACTTTGCTATTTCTAAGTTTTTATTAAGAGTTAGTTCTTTCTAATACAACAATCGTTTTCTTGTAGTGGCGTCTCGCATTCCGACAACCATGCGATCACAAATAAAAGACGGAGGAAGTGTTCCATAGTTATAGCTCTTTGATCGCTCCAGTAATGCAGCGTAGTATGCGTCAATACTTTCATTAGTATCTTGTAATATTGTGTTGACCAAATACCTCTCATTTGTTTCGTTCACAGCACCAAGACAATATTCCGTTATTTTATTCATCACAACGTCAATGTCTTTCTTTTCACCTTCGTTTCCGAAATACAGACCGTTGAATTGTTTTTAGCGCACCTGCTTTGAAGCATGTAAGAATAGTTGCCGTTCTTCATTTTTTGGGATGAGACACCAGTATGGACGAAATTTCGTAAATCTCTTATATTTGTTGAAAATTTGCCAGTCCCCCCCCCCCCCCCCCCCCCCCCCTCGTGGCATCGTCTTTTAGATCCAACCTGAAATGGGACATTCTTCAATACTGGTGTGTGTTCTATCCCACTTCTGTCACCATGTAATGTTCTCAAAGAAGTGTTAACACATGAAATGACTACTTTATTACCGACTTCAAAACC
>CM067348.1:325784-343284 GCA_034190875.2 Urechis unicinctus | reverse complement strand
GAGGTATATCTATTTCCCGTTTGATGTAGGCCCAGCCAAGGATAATACGGGCGCCCCGTTCGGATTTATCATTAGATATGAAGATATCGTCACGTGCAGAGCGTGCAAAGATTAAGCTGCTGAATAATGGCTTGCATTTCCGGTGACGGTCTCTCTACTTTTGGGAAAGCGATGGAAAAGCATAATTTCCTGAGTTAGGCGATGGCTGTTGCTGTAGCGACTTAAGCTTCTTCACGCATGTTGCTGATTATCAGCGAATCGTCCATGTACACAACAACAGTAATGTCTTGCTTGGCTAAAATATACTTCTACCGATATTCGCGCAACAACAGGGAGACGGAGTTATACTTATAGGCAGGGCGATCATTATCACTGAAGTGCCATTTCAGGCCAGTGTATTGATAAAGATCATGGTAGATGCAGATAGAGCGCACAGGCGCTCTTGCGGTCGAGTTTGCTGAGATAACATCCAGTTGTAATGAGCGACGTGACATCATTAACTGTCTGATATTTGATAGAGGACGTTAGTTGAGAAAGGTCATTTAGAGTCTAACCAACCGGGTTTGAAGCAGGCGTGAATAAGTCATACTTCGTCAACCGGTTTGGGCACTGATCCTAGCGCGCAGACAAAATGAGGCCTTTGGTGTGTGATGACGTCACATCCTTCCGATTCCTCACGGCAGATCTGTTCTTCAAAGTAAGCGCTATAGAAGTTGTCAATAGCCAAATTGTAGTAACTTATTTCTATCAAATCCGTGGGAATCATGTTATTTACGATGTTAAATCCATGTTTGATGCCATGCAGGAGGAAGTTGCAGTCTGGATCGTGTTATAGCTCATGATCCCAACTTTTAATGGTGAGGGATTGGACGGGTGTGTGTTGGTAGAGGCAGTGTAGGGGACGCGTGTTAGTGTTGAGGATGAGTGGCGTTGCGAGACTGCATGAGGCGGGCATATAGATAAAGGTGGACAAGATAAACGCTGTCAGCTCCCCAGAGGGACTGGGTCTGTGTCTGCCACTTCCTTTATCTGGGGTGTGCACATCGTCGAAAATATCTTAACAATTGCGAACTGTATCGCAAGACAAAAAAATTATCAGATTTATTTACAGCTGAACAACGTTAAATCATAATTGGCCCTTGATTGCGCTAGTTATTATGGATTTTAAATTTTTGTCAACCACCATTCAACCAATTTTCATTACCATCGCACGCATATCGAGTATTTTTTAAGCTATCATATTGTTCAAAGAAATCATGCTTTCCAGGGCTATGATGGATTGAAAATTATTTGGCTGACCCAAGGGTTCGCTTCGTTTATTAAATATAACCGCAGCCTGTCATACTTGACAGCGTGTCTGTGAGGCATGCAGAGAGCAAGCAGCTATCTTTGCACAGCATGGTGTTATTGAATATCCAGCAGCGACACCCGCTGCTCTTCCCAGCTTATTCTGTGAGCTAACTATAGAAACTTTACAACGAAAAGTAACTAACTATATGTTTCACGAATTAAATGACCTTCCCTCGAGTGCAATTTGATATATGGGACGTCCAATAACGACAGGGAAACAACACGTTAACTTCAGATTTCAGTCCAGTTTCAGAAAGTTTTAACTTTGATTCGTTTGTAACGGGAAGTGACATCTATAAAATCTTCTTATTCGTTTGACATAATAACATTTTCATGGCCGTTGAACGCATATTGTCAATTTAATAAGCGATTACATTTGCTTGCCAATTTTAGCTGGTTTCCCAAGTATTACCTGCGATTCATAGAAACACTACGCATAATTCATGCCGACATGCAGTGGACGAAATATGTTCTTAAGATTAATTTACAGAAAATATTATAAAAATCGACCCTGTATTAATGATGAAATCGAGGTCTAAATGGGATTTCTATTGAAAATTTACAACAAGATGAATTCAGTTTTTTAAATTCGGAATAGCATGGGCTATAGTCTAGAGATAAAAAAATTACCATACGACCATTGACGACGTAGTAACGACGTGTTATCTATCGAAAGCACGGCTGATTTACATTGTTTGGCTCTAACCAGAAGTTATGCCATCAAATCCATGAAAACTTTCGATTCGGTAGACATTGCCCCTAACAATATTTCCCCCAATTTTTTTTACCTCGGTCCCATATTGTCGAACTCATATGCGATCAAAAAATGTGGTAAAACAATACCACAACTATGGGCCGAGTGGAGTGGGATCATAAATATATTTTTGTCAACATGTATCTACAAAAAGTTGACCAATAAATCAAGCTACAAGGAACCATAATTTGTTTTTCAAACTCGCACCGTAGTTTGGGATGTCAAGGATTGAAAAATTTACAACGTGACCTTGACCTTAATATGAGGACAACTTCAAAACAAATCCTCTAGGTTCTGCACATCATTGAAAATCGCGACCCGTATTGCGAGAAAATTTTTTTCAACAAGCATCCCACAAACATACACAGCCATAAACGCGACTTGCCAAGCTTATTTGTCGAATGTGAATTTGCGAAGTTAACAAAACCGCAAACTGGACTGATCAAGATAACTTGGCAATTCGATTCGCCAAGTGAGCAATGCTATCTCGTAGCAAGACTGAGAAATTATATGTACCCTCCATACGGCTTGATTGAACGAGAACGTCTTATCATAAGTCAACCCGCTTCAATATGTTAGGTGAACACTTGTTTCAGAGACGTTCATCTGGGCGGGAAGAGGTGCGTGATTTATATTCATTTTTCTACACACTTAAACACTTAAATTTGCATCGATCATAAGGAATATATTGCGAGGGAGTATCCAAGATAATAAGAGTTGACTATTGCATTTCAACCTGATCCCCCGAACATATTTGAGTATGTTATTGTCAGGCTGAGTTAGCTACCATGTTAAATAATTTTCATCAAGGCTCAGGTGTGTATGCCGTTTGTGGCTATCCACCGCTTTGAGTGAAGTGTGAAGTATCTGGAACCAGAATATGCTGACACGCTCCTCTAGGTGTTTCACACGTTTCACAAGGTCATCGTCTCATAATCACTGATAACATCTCTCATCTCGATCTTAAAAAAAATTTCTCTCCTCTAAGATAATCAACATCTAACAAAAAGCTTGGCATATGCAGTGTGTAAAAAGTCACGCAGGCAAAGTCCACTTGTATAGTGTAGCAGAGCAACGGCTTTTATACTCGCTTTGTCCAAGCTAGCTCAGGTCGAAGGTAACATGAATTTATACCTTTCTGCTTTTACGCTGTCCGCGCCACGCAGAAAACGCGTTAGGGTTAAAGTACTCTATAACGCATCTAGAAAATAACATTTATCAAGAGCCTGTACAACTAAATGTCCTAACGCCTCAAAAAACCTTCCCCCTCTCGACGCTATTCTTCAAGAAATGCCATGGATGTATCATTTCTGACAAATAGCGATACGATGACCGCCATTTTGGAAAATATTGCGTCGCGTGATTTCCCGCATTGCCTTAGCATCCCGGTGGGGGGGGGGGGGGGGGCACTTACCCTAACGCGGATAGGGGAGTGCAGGAGTGCAGTGGGACCTCGAAAACCAGTACCCATTGTACAAGTTGAAAATGGCAAAAAGTATACCCCGTCGTACAAGGTTTTATGCGAATGTATAACCCGTCGTTCAAGTCGAGAGGCAGAAATAACATGCCCCTTCGCTCGGCAAATGTACATGGACATGATTTATAAGGTCACATGACGAATACGGATGATATAAAAGGTGGGGTAACTTGATAATAGAAATACTTAATATTGAGGTAAGAAGGGACGCGGGGCTATAGAATTTAAATGACGAGTATCATACGAGAAATCTTCATAAAAGCTTCTGCATTTTATTGCTGCATCACAATTCAAATTTAGTCAAGTACAATTAGAGTCCATATTATGGAGTCATTCATCCACTGTCATTCCACATTCTTCGGGAAATATTTTTTGTCGGAAGTTCGAAGCGTCGGTCGGTAGATCAACTAGCTGTTTATAGAGTCGATCTTGCTTTATTTGTGTCCTTGCGCTCAAAAAAACAAAGTTATCATTTGATTGAATGTTAACATAACCAAGAGGGAGAGCAACGGTATGAAAAATTATTGTTATACAATGTGTCGCCAGGGTCGGAATGGCTAGCTCAATGCGAAGTCACTGCATTATATCTCCTTACGTAAGAGACATCGGTCAATAATTAGTAAAACCTTACACTTGCACTTGACCCCACAGCCAACGACAATATGAACTAGAAAAGGATCAAATTCTCCTTATTGAGCTTTTATCGGATTAAGTAACAACTTCTAATTTTACTGCGTAAAGTGCATTATACCGAAAATGCACGGCAACAGTGATGGAGGAGCATTGTTTGGCATATGACGGATACAAATTCACATATAATTACGGATGCGTAATGCAAGATGTAATTGCATAGTAGACGGACAAGACGTGACCTTTCTTTTTTTAGATTTCCTAGAGAGAAGGAACGGTAAGCTTAAATACATCAAGTGATCAACAAAGCTTATATCAATGCATTGTTAAGTATTGGTGTTTGGATATGTTTAATCACAAAATAATGAACTTTATTATACAGTAAACTAATATTTTTATTACTTTAACGTTGAATAAGGTATCTAGTTTGTGTTTATTTTCTTGTGGGTTTTTGCACAGATATAGCAATTTGTAATGCATATGAATTAACGAACTGATATTAATCAATTTCTGAATCTTATTATGTTAATAGTTTTAACAATGCTGAGAATGTCAATGAAGGAAAAAAGAGGTGCAAGATGGTCTGTTAAAGATAAATCCCAGGCCTTATCTCTGCTTTATTCAAGCCCAAAAACTTACCGCTTGTTAAGCGCATATTTTGCTTGTCATCTATTCAAACACTGAGGCGAGTGATGCAAAACATCAATGTAGTACAGGGTTTTAATGCTGAAATACTTTCAGCCTTGAAACTGAAAGTAACAAACTTACCCAATTAGGCCAGACATGTATGCATTGTGTTCGATGAGATTTCTATAAAAGAAGGCCTGTCATAAGATGCAAGTCATTATTTAGTAGAGGGATTTGCATACTGCAACAACAAACAATTTGCCAACCATGCCCTAGATTTCATGGCAAGAGGATTGGTTGAGCAATGGAAGCAACCCATTGGTTATTTTCTTAGCAGAGGACCAATGACCGGGGCTCAAATGAAGCCATTGCTCCTCGAGTCAATTAGAAAATTGACAGAAATTGGCATGCATGTAGTGGCCATTGTAGGAGACCAGGGCTCCAACAATGTTAATCTCCTGGAGAAGCAGCTAAAGGTTTCAATTCAGAAACCATATTTCTCTGTTGGGGACCGTAAAATTTTCACATTCTATGATCCACCCCACCTACTGAAAAATTTTCGCAACAACTTGAAAAAGCATGGCTTTGTTGTTGATAACCATGTTATCTCATGGGCATATATAGAAGAGTTCTATGAAAATGATTCCAGTAAGATGGTCAGACTTGCCCCTAAACTAACAAAAAAACACATTGACTTGCCACCCTTTTCCACCCTCCGAGTAAACAGTTGCTTCTGACATAGTGGCAATGCCAGATTGGGGAGCAATGGATCATGATGCCTATCACACCGCTACTTTTCTTGAAACATTTGACCAACTTTTCAATACTTTTAATAGTAGATGTGTCTCCAGTACATCAAAACTGAGACACGCATTTTCGAAAACCTCAGGTCACAAAGAGTTCCTGGTTGAAAGGAATTAAGACACGAGGTAGGAATACATTCAATAATAAGTCATCAGCCCTCAAGATTCACATATAAACTATATATATATATATATATATATATATATATATATATATATATATATATATATATATATATATATATATATATATATATTTATATGATTTTTTTTTATCATTGTACAGGAACCCGCCCCCCCTGCATGTCGTCGAGGGTGGGTACTGTCTGTCAACGCCCTTTTAGGACTTTGGCCGTCAGCGCAGGAAGAAGATTCTGATATTCCATTTTTACTCACAGAGCGAATCAACCAGGATTACTTGGAAAAACTTCTTTCAATTATTCGTGCGAAAGGTGGCTCAAGGGATAATCCAGACAGTGGGCGATTCAGAGGAGTATTCCGCCAGGTATAAATCTTTGCACTGCCCTAACACTATAGATACAAATTTACCTAAATTTACGTAAATGCTGAAGGGATGGCAAATGGAAGATTGATGGCATAATCAGACATTTCCTTCCGGTAACAGGTCATGGTGGATTCTGTGATGGCACCGGGGCGACTGTCTAATTGCGCAGAGAATGTAGATGTATTTTTGCTTTCTCTGAATAAGGTAAGACAGAGATCAATGTTATATCATAAGCATGTAAAGTTACTGCTTTTGGCTATTGTTGGTACTTTATGTGCTATTTATTACGGTGCTGTAGCGAACAGCAGCGCCATACACTGCTCCAGTAACAGCTCGGACAGTTGAGATGTATGAGCTGCCACCTGACATCAAGGCCATAATAAACATTGCCAGTATGCCAACCATGGCAGACCATCAGGATGACCTCTCATACCAGGAGGTCAATGTCCTCGCTTACATTGCAGGTTATATTGTTCGTAAAATACGCGAGAAGCTGTGCAACATGTGTAGGGTAAAAATAAGTAATGTAACTGATTTGAATGACCCTGCCTATCAATTTATTGGGTGTAAAAAGTATGCAGAAGCAAAAGAGGGCCTAATTGTTCCCAGCAAGTTGTTGGTAGACGTAATCTGTGGGCTTGAAAAAGACTACAGATTGCTTATAGACAATATCATTTATTCTAACCAAGTGAAAGCAGCATTGCTCAATTCTTTGGTAAAAAATGCTATTCTTGACGAATTAAGTTGTGAAAAATGCAAATGCCATGTTGCTGTTGTATCTGTAATGGTCAATGTACGATTTCACCACACTTTGAAAGAAGCAAACCGAAAGTTGTATGTACAAAAAGACAGGAGAAATAGAAAAACTATGAAGTTTTCGCATGTTTGATAATTGATTTAAATGCATGAATGTTTCCGGTGCCATCCATGTAATCACTATTTTTATGGTAATGTTATATTGCATATTTAATTGTTTATTGTTTTGTACAATAATAATTGATGAGTCACCGACTAATTTTGTACTTTTAAAATGGATACAAACCATATGAAGATTGCATGCAAATAAACCATGTGCAATTGATTTCTATTGTATTTCACTCTTCCATACAAAGCTTACCCCACTGCAATGACGTTGTTCTACATTAATGTTACGTATTATTAGGCAATTTAATTATCTTTTCTGGTGTGAAAATATAGAGAAATATTAACATTCATCATCACTGTCAGGATGGAGGATTGGCAGCCCAAAAAAGTGAATGGGTAAGCCTCCATGGGGAAAAAATACGGAACATTTCTACACCAAGAGAAATAAAGTACCTAGTCTGCCCATTCAGACGCGAGAAAAGCAAAGTCGCTGTGTCTCCTATTTATCCATGTTCTGACTTACCAATAGCGGTCAGATGTATAAAGATAATTAAAGAATAAGTCGCACGTGTTGATGATGGACGGCATATGTACCGTGAAACCCGCAAACGTCGTTGTCTCAGGTACAAGCAATGTAGCGACCTTTCAACACCTAAATAATATAAAAATCACAATTTGACGGATACTCGTGACCTTCGCATGGCCCTGATGAGCCAAAACATGTTAATGGCTACACCATGCCAATTATATCGCTCTTGACGATTGGTTACAATGTAATATCAACATGTACAGCGCGGACATAAAGTTCGATGACAGTAAACAGCGCGTGCACTTTGAGAGGCGAACTGTTTTCGATAGGTCTACCATAGACCGGCCAATTTATCCAGCTTATATTTATTAAACATTGTACTTGTTATCTTCCCTATTTCTAAGCCTTTTGTGCGACCTGCTTCGTCAGCTGAAAGGCACTGCGAAACTATATTTTCCCGCTCTCATCGATCACAGTGACGTCAGCCCAGTATTCCCACGTGCTTTTGTTTATATCACGGTAGCGCCACCTAACGATTGCAATGTATTATAATTAGAGAAACGATCACCGCAGAGACGCTCGAAGTGAACCCTTTTAGCGTAGCTATAAACTCTTTGGTATGATGTCTTATACATGTGTCCCACCAATTTTAATTCATATCGATTGTAGTGAAAACAATTTTAAAGCATAGTACAGCGATATAACAAGAGATCTAATTACAGAAGAACTGTTTAAGGTTATTGTGCAAACGCATACGCAGATATACAATTGGGGATGTAACTCAACTTCCTAATAATATTTTTTCATGGATGTATTTTTATTACCAAAATGGTAAAATATTGATAAGAACGGATATGAAATTCGTTAACATAGAAAAAATGGTGCACGAACGTGAATTTAATTTGGCACTTACCGTCAGGTAATTATTCACGATGTGTGGCTGATGAGTGTACTTGAGGTCATCACATATTTTGTAAGATTTCGCATACCGATTCAGAAGATGTGATATATTTCTGATACGACCTACGGCGGTTTTTTCAGCCTATGTGCACAAATTAACATCACGTACAGGCCACTATACGGTACAAAGCAGGCGTCCACCATTAAACATATATTTTTATAAAAACACACATACACATACACACACAAACGCAAAAACACACACACACACACGCAAATATACCTATATATATATATATATATATATATATATATATATAATATATATATATATATATATATATATATATATATATATATATATGTGTGTGTGTGGGGTGTGTGTATGAATATACATAATATATATATTTATATATATACATAATTATATATTTATATATATACATATTTATATATATAAATATATTAAGATGTACATATATATGCATTTATATATATTCATATTTATATATATGTATATATATATTCATATATATATACATATTTATATATATATAAATTTGTTCATATATATATACATATAGATATATATATATATATATATATATATATATATATATTTAGATGTATATATATGCATTTATATATAAATACATATTTATATATATTTATATATAAGCATATGTTTTAATATATATAATATAAATATCAACATATAAATATATATATATACATATTTATATGTACATATACACAATATATATATATATTAATATATATATTAATATATACATACATATATTCATATGCATATATATACAAATATGTTTATATATATTTATTATAACAACATTGTACATGCTCTTTGTATAGTTTGTGGTATTGTAAATCCCCGCAGATCATGACCACGAGCATAGATCAGAAAATGCGACTTGTTTATTATTCCAAAAGAAATTTGGGACTGTGTAAAATTTTATCATTAGTCAGCCAATGATTATTTTAGTAGAGAAAACATGTATACCAGTTACTTAAAATTTAGTGTTGTTTACGGCTGGCAGAAAAGGATGAATCATTCGGATCCACACGTTTTAATTCATATAAATTAGCAGGTTTAAGTATGATTTGCGAGAAAATTATTGAAAATTGACAATAAGATGAATTCAGTTTGAAAATCCGAATAGCATGGGCTATAGTCTAGAGATAATTTTTTTACCATACGACAATTAACGACATAGCAACGACGTGTTAACTTCCGAATGCACTGCTGATTTACATCGTTTGGCTCGTAACCAGAAGTGACGTCATCAACATCCATGAAAACTTTCTGTGCGGTAGATTTTGCCCCTTACAACATTTCATCTTATTTTCATGACCATCGACCCAATATTGTGGAATTTATACGTGATTAAAAAATGTGGGTAAAACAATACTCGCACCGTAGGTTAAGAAGATGTCAAGGATTCAAACGTTTACCTTGACCTTAATATGAAAATCGCGACCTGTATTGCGAGACAATTTAAAAAAGAAAAAAAAAACAAATCCCACAAACATACACAGCCACAAACGCGACTGACCAAGCTAACTAGTCAAATGCGAATTGGCCAAGTTGACAAAACCACAAACTGGACTGATCAAGATAACTTGGGAATGCAAATTCGCTAAGTTAACAATACAATCTCTTAGCAAGACTGATAAATAATATATGTTCTCCATACGGCTTGATTGAAAAAGAACGTCTTATCATAAGTCAACCCGCTTCAATATGTTAGGTAGACACTTGTTTCAGAGACTTACATCTGGGCGGGAAGAGGTGCGTGGCTTATCTTCCTTTTTCTACACACACAAAAATTTAAATTTGCATCGATTCCAAGGAATATATTGCGAGGGAGTGATCCACGATAATATGAGCTGTAAATGAAAGTCAATTTCCACCATACATTGAAATAAGTTGCATATAAGATCGTACACGTATTGAATACATAACCAGTGAACATATCAATATTATATTTTTGTCTTTGGTGCCGGCGATTAGAGCGATTGTGTGATGAAATAGTAATAACGTCCCTACAATGACAGAACTTTTAGCACCACCCATTAACACCTGCTTGATGTATCGTAACTTTGCTGAAACACATGATCCAAAACAGCAGACAGAAATACCTAACGAGTTCCGCCATACATTGGAAAGATAAACAGACTAGTCGAGTTGATATTGGTGATATTCAGATATTTTGAATCGCTTGACTATTACATTTCAAGCTGATGCTCCAAGAATATTTAAGCATATTAGTAAGGCTGGGTTAGCAACAATGTAAATAAATATCATCAAATGTTTTATACTCGGTGGACCGTAATTTTAAAACTTTTTTAACAGTGTATGGGGTAAGTATTGTGGATCAGCTGATTGCGCTCATTCCATTGACGTCATGGGTTGTCCATTGGCGAGGAGGGAGCACCAGAACACGAAGTGACCACGCTGGCGCAGACGGCTGACGGCGTCACTGTAGATGTTGAGGTTGCCGAGTGTTTGGTGGCAAGTTATGTCAAAATTGAAGAGGTTCTGAAGCCAGAAGATGTTGCACAGGAAGGGCATAAGAGCGGCGTCGCGGTACACATTTTTGATAATGATTGATTTGGTACAGGTTTTGTCGGTCAATATGATGACAGTTTTGCGGGCTTGGAGCCCAGCAGGGAAGGCGATGATGACAGTCAAAGTTTCTTTTGTATTGATGTGTGATTCATAATGATGAGGTATATCTATTTTCCGTTTGATGTAGGCCCAGTCAAGGATAATACGGGCGTCCCGGTTGGATTTATCATTGACGTTAGTTGAGAAAAGTCATTTAGGCTATTACCAACCGGTTTTGAGCAGGCGTGAATAAGTCCAACTCGTCAACTTGTTTGGGCACTGATCCTAGCGCGCAGACAAAATGAGGCTTTTGGTGTGTGATGACGTAACGTCCTTCCGCTACCTCATGGCAGATTTGTTGTTCAACGGAGGCACGATAGAAGTTGTCAGTAGCCTAATTGTAGTAACTTTTTTCTATCGAATCAGTGAGGGGTATGCTTTTGACGATGTTAAATCCATGATTGATGCCATGCAGGAGGAAGTTGCAGTTTTTGATTGTGAGATCACTAACCTTTGGGGCAAGGTCACTCCACGCGATCAGCTAGCTACTTGAGGATGCAAAGGCTTGCTTTCATACATTGTGAAGCTAAGACTTGGTCGTATTCTCGTGCTTTTTCTTCACGAACCAATTACAACAACAATAGCTCTCGTTATTTCTAACACAATCGACGTTTTGCAGGACGTCCCGTGATGACACTATGCTAACCTTATGGGGTCTGACGTAGGGGGTACGTCCATTGTATGTAGTGGGTCGGCAGTGGTAGAGTGGTGAGGCTGGCCTATGCCCATTTGTTGCGGAGCAGCGACAGCGGAAGCAGCGGTGCTTACATGGTGGCGGAGTCCCAGGAATATTCTCTGACGGAAGGTTTCGAAGATCATGCTTCACCTCTTAAACTGCATCTTGATGCCATTAAAGATATACTCCACTGTAACATAACATGTATGGGCCTCGTTGAAATCGGTCAGTATTCTGGCCGCCTGTGATTGGTCAGCCAATTACAGGTAGAGCTGGTCACATGAGGGGATATGATGATGATGATGATGATGATGATGATGATGATGATGATGATGATGATGATGATGATGATAATGATGATGATGATGATGCTGATGATGATGATAATGATGATGACGATGATGATGATGATGATGATGATGATGATGATGATGATGATGATGATGATGATGATGATGATGATGATGATGATGATGATGATGATGATGATGCGAGGGCATATCTATCCTACACCAACTCGGGACTTGGTCGCAGCCCTCGACTCTTCCCTGTTCAGCATTAGGGTCCTCATCTCTCCTTTGTCACTGAGGCCAACATCCCGCCGCAAAGTGTCGATGAATGTGGCTCGCCACGGTCCCCTTCTACTAGTTCCCTGATTTTGCTCCCACAAGGTAGTGTAATGGGCTGCCAGTACTGACTCGACTGTTGCCACACAGAGTCGCCTCTTAAGTCGTTGCTGAACTTGGCCTTCCACACCTTCTTCATTGAGTGTGCCGCACTCTATGCCAGAGCCTTCTTCTTCCACTCTGATTCCACTGCTAGCAACAGCACCTGTACTTTTTTCTGCTGTCAGATATGAGGCCAATTTCGTCAACATAGTCAAGGTCAGTCGCCATGACTGGTCCGACCCGGGGGTGACAGTTGTTCCTCCTTGCCGTCAATTGCCTGCCTCAATGCATAGTCAAGGGCTAGAAAAAATAGAAAGGGGGCCAGTGTGTCGCCCTTGGGTACTCCTGCATGTATAACGAAATACGGTGTCTCATCATCTGGAGAGAGCACCTTTGTCCGAGTTCCTGTGTAACCCGCTGCAATTGTCTGGACCACCTTCTCTGGGATGCCAAAGGCACGAAGAATAGATATATTAATTTACCTCTGTGCACTGTGTCGAAGGCCTTGCGGAAATCGATGAAGGCGAGCACTGCTGGTAGTCTTCCCTCCTTCCCTCCTTCCAGTATTCTCATGAGTGCAGTTATCTGCTGGACAGTTGTGCGCTTCTGCCGAAAGCCATTCTGGGAAGTGCTGAGCAGAGGATCTAGTGCAGGTCTCAATCTGTTGAGCAGAATCCTGTTGTAGGTCTTTGCGAGAAGAAGGACTTAGGCTTATGCCTCGTCAGTTGTCCATCTTGGCGAGGTCACCGGACTTAGGGATCGGAACAATATAAAGGGTGTTCCAGAGTGCTGGTAGTGATCCGGTAGCATATGCTCTTTTTATGAGGCTGAGAGCGATATCATCCACCTGGACAAACTTCAGGACTTCTGGGGTCACTCAATCTTCACCGCAGCTCTTGCCACACTTGATGCTGCGCTTGGCCTTCAGGTATTCTGCTAGGGGGATTGGACCGTCTGGTATGGGGAGTTCTTGGAAGACCTGGGAGATGGGCTCATTCTCATTATCTACCTCCGGTGGACTGCCAAGCAACTACTCAAAGTGTGATTGCCACGCAGCCACTCTCTCCCTATTATTCTCTTGATCTTGGACGATTGAGCTGATTTAAAATGGGATATGGGATTGTGTATATATTGAAGGAGCGTCCAGGTTTCGGGAGCTTACCCCCAGGATCCGAAGCGGGTGGACGCGACTCCAATATATACAGCATAAGACCTGTTATAACGCGGTGTTGGTATCGTAGTCAATAAAAATATCTCGTACGCAGTGAAGTCTTGATATGTCTGAGTATACTGCTCAGGCTACTACAGAAGAAATTCCCGGACGAATAGTAAACAAGAAATACCCTCACAACAAATGCCACGGCAAAATTGTGTTAAGGAGCCAGTTTGGAACGTTTTCAGCGATGTGACGTCACACTTTGTAGCCCTATTAGTTTTAGCCACTGCTTGACCAACCAAGCGAACGTTCAGTATCTATCTGCAAGGGAATGCGGGATTACCTGAAATTCGCCCAGTCCAACACTACGTAATATATGTAATATTCCCAGATATACGATATAGTGCATATAATATACTTATGTTCACTACCCATGTTATATTAAACTCCAATATACGCACATGTACACTATATTTAATTGCTGAGACACTAGTCATGGCCTTTCCGATCAGATAATAAGTCGTATGTATAGTTCATCTGACATACCGACTAGGATAACGACAACAAATGAGGAACATTTGGGCGCAGATAGGATTGTTATCTTTTTCTACAGCAAAGTTAATGCATATTAATAGTATATAGTTTGGCGATTGGTTGATTTAGTTGCGCGAAACTAATTCTTGTGTTGTGATTGGTTGATTGAGTAGCACGAAACTAATTCCTATGCTTTAATTTGGTGATTTACTGGCGCGCAATTAATTCATGTGCTGTAATTGGCTGATTTAGTTGCGCGCAACTGCACATGTAATTGCGCGAAACAGTTGAATGTTATGTCCGCGACGGCCAACCATATTCGAACCACAGGAACCCAAGTGAGTTCATTCAACGAGCGCGTTCCCCGAGTGACAGTGACATGTACATGATTCGAACGCGCTCGTTGAATAAATTGACTTAGGTGCATGTGGTCGTGGGCAAACGCAGTCGAGACGGTCGGGTCGAGGCTGCCTCTTTTAAAATCGGAGCAAGTACAACTGCCTTATAAGGCGAATAAATGGGGTCAGGTAGTTTCCAGCGCCCTAGCCGCGCACGACGGTAATATAAATATTTACCATCGTGTGGGAAGATATGTAGGTCGTGCGCTGAGCGTTTTATTTCGAGTGCATATAGCTTCTTATCAATGTTGTGTACTTTCGTATCTATATAAGTCAAGAATTTGAGATGAATATCCTTTGATCGAAACTATTTTGGATATACACTGTCTCGTGACTATTCAGCAATTGTCACATGAACCTTTAGAATCACAACTTTCGTTCACGGCAACCCCCGGTTGTTTTGGGGGGGGGGGGGGCACTTAAGTATATAGAGGTAATATACATGTTCCGGGGTATGTTTTTTTGGCCTCTCGACGGGTTTTGCTGGGCCTCATATTAGTAGGACGGGATATGATTTTGGCAGTTTCACCTTGTATGACGGGTACGAGTTTTCGAGATCCCGGGGCACATCCCTACTCAGCTGTGTGCCCCCTCCAGGCTGTAGTAATCCATAAGTGTTATCTTTTTCAATTGTCAATGCGATATCGTTAAATACAAATCACCCCTCTAAGGTAGGTATTGCCAAAAGGTAATCATTAACAAAATGACGCATATACTTAAATAATAAAATTCGGAATGCAAAAGTTCGATTGCGAAGAACCTTGTCTGCGCGTGCGCGCAGCAACAGATCTTGTCATTCAAAATAAGCACGAACTTTTCAAATTTGTCTGGCCGGATTAAATCGCATTTGACGAAATCGCACACGTTAGCTAACTCAACTGGTTCATAAATATTCATTTATGTGAAAAATTATTCTTCTTATGTACATTTGTGTAATAATCGTGTAATATTGGAACTCCTGTATCGGTCACCGTATGTACGGTTACGACCATCGCACGACGCCAATAAGACGTCGTGCACGGCTACCCGCACTCTGGCATAAGCGCCACGCGGGGAGTGGGTGGCTTTGCTTTGCAAACTTCTTTAGTCTACCTGGTCTATTGCTACACTTGCTTCAGGAAGACGAACGTTCTTATCACTCGTGCGCGTGTTCAATGTGCGGTCAGTCAAAAGCTGCAAAAGTAGGACGTGAAACGGCGGGATGGGCGGGGTAAATGGAGGGTTCCTGCATCGAAAAAGTAGTCTTGGACCGGATGCGAGAGATTGCCGTTCGTGATTGATACTTTTACATTTTAAACTTTCTTACAAGGCAGATCGGTGCCTCAATGGCATCTCTAGGTAAATCAGCGCTGTAGAGGTGGGCATCACACCTGTGATTATTAGTAACTTGGTCGATTACTTCACCCCTTTACTACAGGAGTCAGATCAAGAGTCGGGATCAAAAGAAAGCACTTTTTAAAATGTGTCCATTACACAGCATATGAAGAGTTCAAAGTGGTGGTGTCCGCTATCTCGTCAACGAGATACTTTATCAATCTACGAGCATTATACCGAAGTAGTAAAGGCATCGATATATCATTCATGCTTGACGCGGTGGTAGCGCAGTTCCCTGAGGTACAGACTCTCTGGTGTATTTGGTAAATTATCCAGAACAATTCCTGGGAACCGCATATATATATATATATAGATATATAGATATATAGATATATATATATATATATATATATATATAGATATAGATATATATATATATATATATATATATATATATATATATATAGAGATAGATATATAGAGAGATCTATCTATCTACACTATCTCTCTATATATATATATATATATATATATATATCTCTATCTCTATCTCTATCTATCTATCTATATCTCTATATATCTCCTATCTCTCTATATCTCTATCTCTATATATATATTTATCTATATCTCTATATATATATACCTATATATATATATATCCTGTTTTCACTTATATATCTCTATTGGCTGAACACCTTCCACTGTATCTGCTGGGTTCTGTAGCATTCCAAGGGTCAAATGATTGGTACAATGCCAAAAGTAAGCATTGCGTGGTGGGTTCAGGTTTCGAAAGGCCCCGTGCATACAAAATCAGCTACCTGATTGATAATGTCGTCATGTTCTGCATCAGTGCTTTGCTTACAACTCTGTAAAAAACGTCACATACCATTACATGTGCTAGATACCCTTGCGTGCAGAGTTGTTCACAAATGGTAAAATACGACCTCTTATTATTCATTGATTGCTCAATTGTGCAATCTCCGAAGACACTACTGAAATATAAACAAGAAATAACCGATATAATGCTCTCAGGTTTCATACCAGACTGGGTTGGTCCATTGATAGATGTGGTTCGGCAGCTTCGCGATCAGCAAGTGGAATTTGTAAAACAATCTCAAATAAATCAATGACTGGATTGTACGATAGGCTACGCAGATTGCTGTATTTTAATAACATTGTACATGCTGTTTGTATGGTTTGTGGTATATGACCACAAGCATTGATCAGGAAACGCGGTTCGTTTGTGATTCCTTTTCATTATTCAGCAAAACCATACATTTAGTAATTTGGGACTGTGTACAATGTTATTGTAAGTCAGCCAACCTTTATATTTGTAGAGGCAACATTCATTCCAGATACTTACACGTTCGTGTTGCTTATGACTGGCAGAATAGGATGTACCTTCCTGTTCCACACATTTTAATACACAACAATTAGAAAGGGGTTTAACCATGGGATATATATATATATATATATATATATATATATATATATATATATATATATAATATCTCTATATATATATATATATATATATATATACATATAGATATATCATAAATATACTCTCTATATATATATAATATATCTATCTCTATATATAGATATATGTATTATATAATCGAT
>CM067348.1:280784-320784 GCA_034190875.2 Urechis unicinctus | reverse complement strand
ACCGCGAACACTTATAATTGGCACTTACATTAAGGCACGTTTCCACTACATGCGACTGATGGCTTCTTGTGAGACAATCGCAAAATGAATCGAATTCTTCTTTAGAGCGTTTCTTCAGGTGCTCCAAGTAAAGTCTGACTCTTGTTGGTGTATCATTATCCGTATTCTACACACATGATAAGTTATCATCGTTCACAGTGCTTTTGCCAGTCAAGGGGTTTATTTCAATCCAAAACATACGTTATTTTAATTATAGTATATTAGCAGTGAAGTCCGATACCATGCATATGATAAACGAACCTGTATCTCTTCCCAAAATGAGTTCGAACATCCATCGCCACTTGTTAACAAGCATAAAATGGCACCGCAATCAGAAAACAATGGCGGGTTGCTATTTTCGACGGGCGATCAAGTGGAATCACCCTCCGTACAAGCATACAGCACAATCTTCTGCTTCACACAGTATAACCAAATAAGGATTCTACGTTTAAGCTCGTGGTTTAGTAATTTCACACATTTTGTCATAGTCTTCGGATATTTCAGCAAAACCCTTAAGTGCTCCACTAGCGTGTAATATAGAGTACTTGTGTATGTCCTCGTTTCGTATACGGGCGTGTTATCTTTTATACTGCTGTTTAGGACTTTGAAGCCAGTTAGCTGCAACACACTAGGCTATATACGGTACTTCATTCATATTGTTTTAACCCCCCACCCCACCCCCCCCCCTTCAACACACACACACACACACGTTATTGTAGCCAAATATTTGGCATATTTGTCATGCGTACTCTGAGTACGACAAAGGTCAAGGCTCCCTCCGGATATATCATTCCTAAAAGGGGGCGGGGGAGCGGGTCAATCATAACGATACGCGTACCTTTGTACACATTCAAAATAACATATAAATGTCAGCATTTGCATGAACCTTACGCAATACATTTAATTATTGATACCACCCTATCATAATCTTAATATAAATATATTAGGGCATTTTATCACCAGCTGAAAGCAAAATGAAAGAGCATGCACGCCGTCAGATTTTACGCTTTCATTTTCGATTCGTGATAAGCCTCACGTGTCGTTTTGTTGTGGCTATGGCGTCATTGATAACAACAAGAGAAAACAGCGTAAATATGGTGCTCATGCCCTCGGCCCCAAAACAAACGCACTAGATCATTAGATTCATCCAGTAACGAAAAAAACATGGACACCGCCCATACCAGTCAGTTGATACACTCGGGAAGTGATAGACCATAACTCAAAGGCTTGTGTTTAGTGAAAACAACTGACAATGAAGACTAGTGTCCTTGAGCGTCAAGTAAGTACTCTGACGCTATTGGTTGATATCAGCGTGATAGATGATTTATTGTCATGAAACAGTTGGCTTGTATTATCACATTTCTCATATCAACCATAGATACGTTGTACATACGGTATTTATCGCGTAAATATTTTGAACATAAGGTAATAATTAAGAAATACTCTATGCTTGAATGCAAGTCAATTAATCTCGGTGTTCGTCACATGGCTGCTCACTGGTTGCTTCCTGTATTCATGATTATAGCCACACAACAATGAAGTAATTATAAGGATGTCGTAAAAAATTATAATGGTCTATTTTGTTCGGAGCTATTTATATCATCAATATCATAATAATAAAAGAAAACTAATAAGTTACAGAAACTCATCTGATGTGGAGGGCTTTGGCCCATATGAGCATTTTTATCGAACCTGTTTGGAAAAATTTTCATTGAAGATGATTATGCGTTTGTTTTATATAAGTATGCAGCTATTTGACTATTGTTCATAAATTATGCGACAAGCTGGTGTTTAAAATAAAATAAATGAATATAGAAGGCTTGCAAACTTCGAAATATGTAGTATTGCCGTATCATCTCCTAAATAAAATAGGAAGTAAGAGATAGAGAGAGAACGAGAGAGAGAAAGAGAGAGAGAGTGAGAGAGAGAGAGAGAGAGAGAGAAAGAGAGGGAGCGAAAGAGAGTGTGAGAAAGAGAGAGATAGAGAGTGAGAGTGAGAGTGATAGAAAGTGAGTGAGAGAAAGTGTGAGAGAGAAAGTGAGTGACAAAGAGAGAGATGTAGAGAGACAGAATGAGAATGCGAGATAGATAAATCGCAGGTTGAATCGATTACAAGGAATATATTGCGAGGGAGTGATCGTCGATAATATGAGTTGTGGACGAACGACTATTTCCCCGATTCATTGAAGGGAAGTTGAGTAGAAGATAGTACACATATTGAATACATAAGCAGTGAACATATCATCATTATATTATTGTCTTTGTCTTTGGTTCCCGCGATTAGAACGATTGTAATATGAATCTGTCCTTCTAGTCCTTTATTTTGTCGCCCAATCCTGACGGAGTTGAATGCCCCACACCTGCGCCAATCATGGAATTCATATCCTTCAAAAATGCCACCGAAGATAAATCAATCGAACACAGGCGAGGAAGGCCAGGGAATGTAACAGGATGACAAACAATTGATGGATCATCAAAAGGAGCACTTTGAACACCTTTTGTCCACTGAAGAAAAAATCTTCAGGACCATCATTGGGTCATTGATGATGACAACCAATACAATGATTGGCGGCTTTATGACTCAGACCACTTTGGGTTTGATGGATATCATACACAGACTCGAATACACGCAGAGTGAAATGGACGATATGAAAGGAAAAACGGGAAACGAATGCGTCACAAAACAGATCAGTGAATTGGAAAATCAGATTGATTGCCTGGATAATCAAACCTGCGAATTGATGGCATACCCGAGACGACAAACGAGTCGTAGGATCAAACAGAAGAAAAAGTGAAGAAGCTAATGGAAGAAATTCTCGAGATTTCAACAGTCGAAATCGAACGAGCGCACAGATTTGGCTTATCCACTAAAGCCTCACCACACCATCATTGTCAAGATGCGCAAATTCAAGAATAACGAAAACATCATTAGAACAGCAAAGGATAAGCGGGTCAAAGGACATATATGTGATCTTAAAGCGACAGGATCTGACACCAAAAATGGTGGATGCCAGGCGGGCAAAGAAAATCGCTTATCACTTGTTCGACAGACAGAAATTAAACACCGCGCTAAGCTATTCCACAGAGGTACAAAACAGATTAAACATAACATTGATAAACAGACAAAACACCCATGGATAAGAGCGATGGTCTAGCAATAAGTGCTCCCAACAAGTATGATGGAAGACCAACATTGATCGACTGTGAGTTGCGTAATCTACTCACACCCATCTCAAGTAATGTAATGGCATATTACATATTCACTAGCGCATATTTCATATTTAATAGTGTGTACTTTATACTTGTCTCCCTTGTTTATGTTTGTACTGGTTAACTTCTTTTATTGTCTAGATTTATTTTTATACTATGTTGCCAATATTCCTGCCATGTGTTATAATTATATTCTATTGCAATATATGCTGCGATTTGGCTTACACCAGTGCTAAAGGATGAATGACATTATAAGCTATATCCCTCCATTTCATAATTTGTCAAACTATCAACTTGGCAGTAATTTTTGGGTGCTAGTGAAAGACTTAGAACCCACTTCAAAGACAACAATGTTGAAAAATACATATATGGTACTTTCAACATTGACACAACAAACATAAATATGACATGCATGTATTATACCGATAAAGATTTTATAAATATGTCACTGTCATTTGACAAACATGCAAATATCTCTGTTTTTCATCTTAATATCAGAAGCCAAAATAAGCACGATCTTGAACTTGTATCATATCTAGACACCATTAAAAACAAATGTGATGTGATATGCCTAAGGTAAGTGGGTAAACACAACATTGATACATTGCAAATATTAGCTAATGCCATTATACCAGCATCACAGATGAGTCACTGACACTGACAAATCACATATTATCAGACTACCCAAACAACTGCTAGCTGACAGCATAGGTAATCTATACAGTGACATTAGTGACCATCTCCAAAATTTTTGTACATGGAGGGAAACTTGTGCCCAAACAAAGCCCAGACCGTTATTCAGGCTATATTGTGAAAAAGTATGCTTTATTCACAGAAAATTTTACAAATACTGACTGTAGTCAACTCTATACATGCAATGGTGGAGATCAGCATGCAGAAATTTTTTCATACAAAATTCAAACCTCCGTAATCAATGGTTCACACTAACAAGTCTTTCACGAAAGAAATAAAAGACAAGTCATGGCTGACAAAAGCTTTTAGAAAGTCAATATCTCCGAAAAAAAGCATCTATCAGCAATTTTTTAGAAACCCAACCAAACAACTGAAACAAAATCTCAATAAACATAGGACCAAACAAAAACAAGCTCTTAGGAAGGCCCAATCTTCTTGCTAAAACAACTTACTGGACGATAAACAAATTTATGCTAAAAGGCATGGTCCATAATCAACTCAATAGTTAAAAACGAAAAAGAAATCAACTAACACTAGACAATCCCTTGATAAACTTTAATCACATGACATAAGAGGAAAAGCCTTTTTCATCATTTCCCCATATCTTTCTAACGGAACCCAGCGCATGTATGTTAATAAAACACTGTCTAAACCTCTGTCTGTAACCAGAGGAGTCCCTCAATGCTCTGTCCTAGGTACACTACTTTTTCTTATGTATGTCAATGACATGAAAGTAGCATACCTAATATAACATTACAACTATTTGCAGATGATACCACTATTTTGATTCATGATTCAAACAGTGATAAGGCTTGATTGATAAGGCCAAAAGTCTGAAGAAATGGTTTGACACCAATAGATTAACTCTACATTTTGGCAAAACCACCTATTAAGTTTTCCAGCCCAGCAACAAATCTGATAAATTCTGGGAACCATGCCTTACCTTCAATGGTGCAAATATATATAAAACAGACTGTACCAAATATAAGGGGTTGCATATTGACGAAAAATTAACCTGGAACAAACACATAGAGCCTCTGAACAATAAGCTAGTTAAATACATAGGCATATTCTACAGACTGAGAAGCCTGTACACTTCAAGGTAGCCTTAGAATTATGTTATGCTTTCATTCTCTCAAGAATATCATATTGTATAGAGGTATTTGGTATGGCTGTAACTAGTTGCATCAAACCACAGTAAACTATGCAAAACAGAACACTAAAAACATTAACATTAAGACCCAAAATCTGTACGGAGACCTAGATTTACTCCAATTAAAAACACTTCACACATTTCAGATTCCATGTTTGATCTACAGACACACATGCTACCACCTTTATTCAATAAAATGTTCAATCCAGAACCCATGAACCCATGGGAAAATGCTAATGAATATCTATTGCTGTAAAGTCTGGAATGAAGTACTTACAATCTAAATACAAATAAACAAACCTAAACATTGCGTACTTAAGCTCATTTGAAACGCCTATAAATATTACGAAACTTCCTCACATCCTGATACCTACTTTTACACTCATTACTAAATATTCGTTTTAATTATGAATAAGCTGTGTTATACGTGTTTCTATATTATATATGTATTCATGAAAATGGTTTGGTTGCACTACCATCGTATATGTTATGGTTCAATGGCCACCTTGGATTCACATCATTCAATATAAATCGACCTTATGGCCGTTTATAGGATATATGTACTCCCATAAACCATGCGAATGTAAGCATTTCGCACACGGACTTTGGAATGATTGATTCACAATATGAGAGATATATATATATATATATATATATATATATATAGAGATATATATATATATATATATATATATATATATAGATATATATATATATCTATATCTATATATATATATATAGATCTCTATATCTATATATATATCTATATATATAGATCTATCTATATCTCTATCTCTCTCATATATCTCTCTATCTCTATATATCTCTATATATCTCTATATCTCTATATATCTAGATATATATATCTATATATATAACACAATAATAATAATAATACCGGGCTGATATTTGACCACATATCCACTCATACACACCTACCCACACATTTGTATTGTATCACTAAGGGGTGCAGGAAAGGCTTTTTCGAAAGTAGCCGAAGCTACCAACGAATCTGAAGTTCTATCTCGCGCCGTTTTGAATGACGCTACAATTACACCTTTGGAGACCTACATATAACTGTGGATTGTTTTTAATAGGAACTTTAAGTAGGACGTATTTAGGTATTCCCTTTATTTGAGCATGCTGGCCTTTGAACGTGTTAAACGTGCACTGACAGTAATCACCCTATACCGAATGGCTTACCTTCACAGTATTACCGGTGGATAAAATTTATCATGGGACCTCCTTATCTATGCTCAGACCTCACCCTAATCCCCATCATGACCCCATTCTAATCCCCACCGAGACTGTGACGAAAAAGGTTACGATAGCAGTTATGGGACGTATTCATGGAAATCCTAACTTCATCCTATAATGAGGTTCAGATTTTTATATGGTGATTCATTATTATCATCCTGTCCAGACAGAAACCAAAATATTATTCTTATCAGTCTTACACGTTCAAAAGGTCAGCACACACTTCTCTATACTAGCCACTTTATCTCTGCTTCTTTGGCGTCCGTTTCAGACGGGTTTCACAGTGTTGTGATGACTGAAAGGTCACTTGAACTCTAGAAGCAACCAGTCTTCCCGCAACGACTTTCAAAATAGAACTCACGCTAGAAAATAACAGAAAAAGCAATGTCATTTGATCTGTTCAATTTGCTGTCTCGCGACAGGGAGATGTAGCACATATAGCAGGTAACACTTGGACCGGTTTTTCATTTCTCATTGATAACAGTTCGGAAAATGCCCTTATCAATTTTCTGAAAAGTGTCTTATATCAGAGATAATAACAGACTTGCTTTGTTGTCGTGACGTAAGGTACAAAAGGGCAGCCATTTACCATTTTTTAATATCTGATGAGTCTTACTGATGGGGGTTAATACTCGCTTTTGTAGTCGCCCAAAGGATTGTCAGACGGTATTCGAACTAGAGGACGCTAACACAAACGATTCTTAGAGACGCAGCCAGATAAAGGGTTGTGTATTCCTAGCATTAGCATCACCCACTGAGATATTGCGTTGTTTGCCGAATATAACGTAGTGTCAATCATTTGACATGAAGCAAATCTATTCTCGAAATATTAATGTATGATGTTCGTACAAGTCTGGGCTTATTTTGATAAAAACTGACCCAAATACACCTATAAGTTGTCTACAATACAGCGTCGCGACCTTTGGGGGCAGCGTACACATTTACCGATTTTGAATCAGGGAATGATACATTTGCGGAGAAGGTCTCGAGGTTGAAAATAGATCTCACTGCGCATCCAGCCATAGCAAAGATCTTGCTATAATAAGATACCCGACTCGAACGTTTCTGTTGTGAAGCTCGCGACCAGCGCGCCACCTGGTTTCGTGGAAGCTAAAATGTAAACAAAAGCGCGTGGCTCAATGGTACAAGATCGATCGGCGATGGTATGTACTAAAAAATACCGCTGTATTTCCAAAATTTTACGATTTTTTGATAGAGCCAATACATAAAAACAAAGCCAATTACTATTGACACCTTTTTGTCAATTTGTGTGACGTTAATTACCTACAATACTTTTTTATGAACGTTTGAACGAAGTCTCATATATCAGTGTCTACCCTAGGCCTAGCCCCAATCGAACGGTAAAATACATACTTACTCAGACGTCATGTAGGGCTGAATTTATCCCTTTTTAAGACACAGTCGGACGTCTAGTTTACCTTTATTTGATGTTAAAAGATTAATCTGAATCATATTGGTTTTGTCATTAGTGTGGACATACGACGGAATATAAGAAGTTGATTTAAATACATGCTCATGATTTCCCGAGTGAATGATATTTTATTTGTCACCCGAACCTTCACCGAATCAACAAGCTGCATTGTCGGTTGATGGGGTGCCCTGTGTAGACGTATGATTTTATTATGTAGTACTGTAACAGGTATTCTTGCTTATTTTGATTACCAATTTAACAATGAATTATTTCAGGACATATCATATACTAAAAACATTGATGCAGTTGAATTTAATCATCTCTCGCTCCATCTCTCTCTGTCTCTATTTGTCTCTCTGTGTGACTGTCTCGCTCTCTGTCCCTCTCTGTCTCTTGCTCTCTGTCTCTCTCTCTGTCTGTCTCTCTCTCTCTCTCTGTCTCTCTCTCGGTCTCTCTCTCTGTCTCTCTATTTATATATATATAAATATATATATATATATATATAAATATATATATATATATAAATATATATATATAAATATATATATATATATATTAAGGTCATTACAACTAAAATTCGCAGTCGTAATAGCTTACTCAGAACAACCACAAATGAAATGAGATCATCAGCATAAATTAGAAGATTAACAACAACCACATTAAAACTACACTGAACCCAACAATTATTTAAAACCAGAGCTCAATTCATCCATATAAACACTGAACAGATAGGTTGACAATATGCCTCCCTGTCTTATGCCATTAAACACACCAAATCAGCCAGACATAGTTCTGCCCCATCTTACATACACATCTGATAGGAGTACCATGCAACCAACCATTCTAACAGTATATCCAGGGACACCTTCGTTCGACAAGCTCCCCCCACCACTACAATCTAATGTCGGTAGTCCTATATACTGGTGTGGATTAATGATAGAATAGTCCTTGTACATCAGCCATAGAGGGCAGTCAAGATACTAAGTAAACAAATATCAATATTTTTCAGAAATCTACACATACAACAACACTTAAAACAAACAAGAGCGCAACGTTTCATTTATGGGAAAATGTCACTATCTTACGATTTTTTCTCTCCTTATGGTCCCTTAACTTACAGTTAGCCTCTCTCAGGAAATGATGCAACCTGATGTTCACCATAATACATATTACAGAAACATGACACCTACATCATTCAGATTGGAGTTTCTCTAATGATACCTCTTTCGCTAGAATGCTTACAACCCTGGCTTTTACTTGCTTACTGTATATTGCTGTGTCAATGAATTTGCAGCAATGTTACTTAAGCCTGCATAATGAATCTACTAGTGATTTGCTTGGGACAACGAGCCGTTTCTTAGGTAATTCTTCTGTTCATGTATATCATTGACTACAGAAATTTTGTTTCTGCGTATTGCACATAACTTAATTTCCGGGCAATATAGACAGAGACATATGCAAGAACATTCACTTCCTGTGAGAAAAAGCCTTTGTCAATTAAAACAGTTAATTGCAGCGCAGAAATGCCCATTTGTGTTTGACTTCTAGTCAGAAATACTCTCGAGTCATAACGAAGTTGGTTAGCTTCTGCGCGTCGACTAGCTTCCACAAAAGTAGGGGGCGCTGACTACGTGGTGTCAGGGAATTTATCGGGCGTGCCGCCGAGTCGGGTATCTTATTAGAACAAGATCTTTGTCCATAGCCCCTGATAACGTGTATCTTCTAATAAGACGTTTTATGTCATACCCGTTAGTTTGTGTATCTGGTGTTGGCTGCCTGGTAATATAATATGTATGTATGTATGTATGTATGTATGTATGTATGTATGTATGTATGTATGTATGTATGTATGTATGTATGTATGTATGTATGTATGTATGTATGTATGTATGTATGTATGTATGTATGTATGTATGTATGTATGTATGTATGTATGTATGTCTGTATGTATGTATGTATGTATGTCTGTGATGTATGTCTGTCTGTATGTATGTCTGTATGTCTGTCTGTCTGTATGTCTGTCTGTATGTTATGTCTGTATGTCTGTCTGTATGTGTCTATGTATGTATGTCTGTCTGTCTGTCTGTCTGTCTGTCTGTCTGTCTGTGTCTGTATGTATGTATGTATGTCTGTCTGTATGTATGTCTGTCTGTCTGTCTGTATGTATGTTGTATGTATGTATGCATGTATGCATGCATGCATGTATGCATGTATGCATGTATGCATGTATGTATGTATGTATGTATGTATGTATGTATGTATGTATGTATGCATGCATGCATGTATGTATGTATGTATGTATGCATGTATGCATGTATGTATGTATGTATGTATGTATGTATGTATGTATGTATGTATGTATGTATGTATGTATGTATGTATGTGTATGTATGTATGTATGTATGTATGTATGTTATGTCTGTATGTATGTATGTATGTATGTATGTATGTATGTATGTATTCTGTATGTATGTATGTCTGTATGTATGTATGTATGTATGTCTGTCTGTCTGTCTGTATGGTATGTATGTATGTATGTATGTATGTATGTGTATGTATGTATGTATGTATGTATGCATGTATGTATGTATGTCTATCTGCCTGTATGTATGTCTGTATGTATGTATGTATGTATGTCTGTATGTCTGTCTGTATGTATGTATGTATGTATGTATGTATGTCTGTCTGTCTGTATGTTGTATGTCTGTATGTATGTATGTATGTATGTCTGTCTGTATGTATGTATGTATGTATGTATGTATGTATGTATGTATATAAGTATGTATGTACGTACGTACGTATGTTTGTATGTCATGCAATGTCGAGTAAATGTATACCAGAAAATGAGAGCTTGCATCTAAGGCATTTTGATATAAACACACCACCCGATATTACGCTTACTATGTGTCATGATGGTTATAGCCTACAAAAACAAACCCGTACCAACTCATTGTTCCTGCATTCACAATTCTACTGCTGTCTACTGCTTGTAATCACCGTTGTAAAGACCGTTTGGGATGTTCCAATCACAAGCTGTGTCTCTCGGTCACTCTCGGGTACTTTTGAGTCGTTGTCTCTCATTGGTCTGTTCTACATGTTCCGAAGAACTTGTCCAACTGGACGAGTGATTTTTATGAGCCGGGCACACATTCTACAACACTCCGATTTGTTGTTTCACGCTGAGTGGCACCGTTAATCACACAAGCGGCGAGAAAAGCAGACACACAACGGGTTCTTTTTAACTGACTATTACGTAAACATACTCTCGTGCAGCTAAGCGATTAAAGTGCTTGTTGTTGTGCCAATTTGACCTTTTGAGACGCACCATAATTCCAGAAGACATTCAATGTGTTCTCATTGGACGCAGACCACAACAATGTACATGACGTCACATAAAAACCGAGGGTGCGTATCACAAGCCAGTTTCATGAGCCAGACACGCGCAATTAATGTCAATCCGGGTCACAACCTTGGCGTTGATTGGTCACGAAGATTAAAGAACGGGTCCAATGAATATTGGGACGCGCCAGTTTAATACCTTATCTTGTCATAGACTCTAGGGCGAGAAGCGTAGCGGAACCCCTGGAGTCTGGGACGCAGACTAAGGTAACATAAAGGATAATCGTATTTCACCGTCGCGGTCCTGACAACCACAGACACCAGGGATACCCGTATACCTCATTAAAAACCAAGTCAAAGCTGACATCCAACTGCCTAGGGTGGTCGTCTTAGTAAATCTATGTAATCAATCACAGCAGGTAGCGTGTAATGTGACAGTGGATACTGCTTTAATCGACCTCCTACCTGGACCCAAGCCACTAACACATCTTCTATGTAATGGTAATCGCATAATAGTTTTAATGTAGGAATCTCGTTGTATATTAACTATAGTAGATTACTTAACTTGCGTGGCTTGGTTAAGAGAATAGCAACTTCAAGCTATGTCCGGACTAACCAGGTAAGCCAATAGAAATACCAACAGGTGCAAGTACAGGGGCAAATCCACTTAGCACGATGCGCGATGAATTGGTAAGTGTACTTAGTAAATAGCCAAACATAGATATTGTACAGTGTACATATGATAACACGAACTTATCTTGCGTATAAAGGCTTTGTATCACGTGCATCGGATAAACAACGAATGCTTGAGGCGATTCATACAAAACCTGTTGTTTTGTCAGCTCGCCGGAAAAACAATAGAATGAGATATATTTAGAGATGTTGTGTTTGACTTTTTGGAGCCGACCTATCTCACCCACTGCAACCTTTTATTCCACCATCATATGTGACTCAAGTACGACTCTGAGATCATGACGGTACTAAGCGGAGCGTTGAACTGCCAAGTTAGTGTGATCATACCAATAAATCATTCACGAGGTATGGAGTTGTTTACCTATCTTTAGTAACACGCAAAACGTTAATCGTTTGACATGGTGTTATTTTTTACGCAAAAGGTGACATATTCTTTTCGTATGACGTTCGCTGACTTTGAATCTTATTAGTTCAAGCTGTAAATGAATTCAACTGAGGTAGTCAAAAGCGATTCTATGCCCGGACATTTGGGTAACCCTACGAATTCATCGATTCGAATGGCTGAAAAAAGAGGACTGAATAGGGATCTTAGCGCATTATCCTATTTGTTGATTGCATTTAATTGGTATCAATTGAGACGTATTAAGCTAACCCCATATTTTTTAGCATGCTGGTCTTTTAATCCGATGCGCCACGTGCAACTGCATAATTCAAGGAAGCTTGTGAAGTGATGATAGATGGACCACTTGAGAGCCGAACTGAAAAGTGCAAAAGGTGAAATACATTCTCCTCTGCGCGGGAGAAGAAGGCCGGGAACTGGCCTATGCGTTGGATTGTATAACGAAGACAAGCATCTACTGAAGACATGCTGAAAAAAGGTTTTCCGAATACGTTCATCCTGGAAGCAATATCCGAATTGCACGCTTCAGCGTGCAAAGTTGTAAGCAAGGTAAGACTAAGGATCCTTTCATTAATCAAATTCGGTTGCTTATCAGCGACTGCGATATAATATACATGAAATGACCAGATCATTGATACTCTCCTCTTCGGCACCGCCTCGAAAAGAGGAAACTTCTCCAGGAAGACCATGCACTTACCCTCGACAAGCCACACAGTAACAGCTGATGGATTTAAAGGATGACACACCGGACAATGCGTGCAGACGTTCCCAAGTGTACCGCCGAAAAATGAGCACCAAGTAATGCTCGGCAAAGATTGCCAGTAGCAACATCATCATCATAACGAGCACCCGCAACAACCGCTAAGAACTTCTTACGGCTATTGTGGACTCGACCACGAGCATCAATCCTGCCTGGCTCATGAGGCATGCTGTAAGACCAATCATTGGAAACGCACAAAGGGACCAAGGCAATGAACTGCTATGCGCACTTCAGGTGTCAACGTCAGCAAGGTAGAGTAGCCGACCGAGTGTGTCAACCTGTGTGTGTGTGTGTGTGTGTGTGTGTGTGTGTGTGTGTGTGTGTGTGTGTGTGTGTGTGTGTGTGTGTGTGTGTGTGTGTGTGTAACCAAACCAAATGTGAAGATTAGTCTTTGCCTTGACCCCAAAGGCTTAAACAAAGCAATTAGGCCACGCCGCTGCACAGCTTCTACGCCGCTCGCAGTGGATACTGGAATAGTATGCAAAAGCACATTGTTGACGACTTTTGGACGGTACATATTCAACTGAATGGCGTTTGGCCTGAATTGTGCCCAAGACATATTCCAGAGGAAAATCGATAACACGTTCAAAGACGATAACATCACCACAGGACATAAGGGAAACGGCCAGGACCACGATGACCACCTTTGTGTTGCGGCAAGAGAAAGCGGTGTATGCTTCAACGAAGAACAAATGGCGGTCAGGTGCGAAAAATTTCTATTCTTTGGTCACCTCATTGGCGAACACGGTGTAGAGCCAGATCCAGTCAATGTAGAAGCTATTCAAACCATGAATGAGCTGGACGACATCAAGGGATTGTTTACCTTCCTGGGTATGGTCACTTACTTAAGCCACGACCAAACTATTGCAGGACATGCTAAACTCCCAACCTGCATCCCTCAAATCCGAGCTCCTCACTATCACTCATACTGCTCTTCCCACAGAGGCTGTCCACCCTAATGCCACAACAAACACTCTGACTTTACAAAACCTCAGCTACCAGATTTAATTCACCTCCTACAAACTTTGTACATACTTCTTACAGTTGTCATTTAACACTTGTTTGTTAAGAAATACGCACATTGATTAATCCTGCAATATGTAACCTAGTCCTAGAACACATTATAGTTAACTGTTACTCTTATTATCAAAATATCATACATATATCATTATCTGTCAGCCGGTCGTAATAATTGTATCATGTTAAGATTATCTGTCTCGCTTCTGTGAGTAGCTAACCACCATGTGTACGCTCCGCCTTCTAAAATGCCAATCAAACGACGACCCGCTAAATCATGTTTAACCAAGTACTGATTGCCAGACAAAAAAACTTTGCTCGTCTCTTTCAATTGTGGTGCCTCACTTACAATGCGGTCAAAAAATATTGCAAACATCGGATTTAAATGCTTTCCGTTATCCCGCTTCACTTCAAACCTCACATAAAGAGGACCAATCCTACATTCAATACGCGAACTGAAACGCGGAAACTTATTAGAAGCAATAACTCCTTCGTTATTAATGCAAGGTCACATTCCCACCTCTACATAAACCATCAAACAATTGATGATGTCATATCGCGTCCAGATACGTCTACATTTTTGCTGACAACCAAAATGTTTATATCAGGTCAACCAATAGACATTTGTGAGCTGAAAGTGTCCATGTACGTCTATAAATTTCCTATCCTTTGCATGTGATGTGTCAGTAAATTCATTATTATATAATATAAATGTTCGCATATTAGGCGAGATCGCGTCAAGGAATTGATATGTTAACATGTTATCTGCGTAAGGTATTTAGCGTTATGATGATAGTTGATCATAATGACAGGTCAAACTCACCTTCGCTGGGTTCCCGATTTTGTGGGTTGAATCACAACTGTAATCTGTCGTTTATATCCATAATAAGGACGTCATTATAGCGGCGTTAGTTCACAAGTTCAACTATGTATGTCACAACGTGTTTTAGCTGTTATTGTGGTACCACAAAGCAGCGTCAAATCAATCCAAAGCCACGTTTGTCCCCAATGTGTTCGTTCGTGAATCCAATGTCCGACTGACTGTAGTAAGTAATAATACGGTGTTGTACATAGCGTGTACATCACGACAGGTGAGTAATTAGATATAAAAGTCAATGGGATCAAGGTCGAAAGCTACCTCTGAATGGAATCTATATCAAGCAGTTTTGTGGAAGCAATAACACAAGTGGTGCTTTTACGAGTTATGACTGCATATATCTGGTAAGATGATTCTTAATATAATACAATGCACCAATAACCCATCCCACTCTTAAATAATGCCTGTCACTAACCATATATCGTTAACCATCCTTAGGATGAAGTTCCTTCACAACATTTGTTGCTGTTCACCCAAAAGGTTACCAACCGAAATCACCGATCGGTATTGAGTCACATATCACTCAAATATTGCTCATTTAATGGCTGCGCATTGACCAATAAATGTGTCAGGAAACACAATATGTGCTTCTCCGAAAAGTGATGCTATTAGATAACTATAACCCCTAAGTTCATTTGACAACTTTGTACCTAAATCATACCGCCTTTAGGGGTCGCTTAAAAACGCTTACTATCACATTTGAAAACCCGCAGGATTTATGGCGTCTAAGGAAGAGATTCGATCATAAGATATCAGAGAAGCCATTGTTATAATGACTAAAGGCATAAATCGGCTTGACATTGTCCATAAAGTGGCCTCGCATATTTCATCACGATATATTACAATTTTAATAATCTCCGTAACCACTTCAGTAGAATTGCAGAATTATAACAATTGTGGGTTATTTTCTTGAACATATTTTGCATCATACATCATGACAACAGTTTAAAGATTATTCATTACGACTTCTTGTGGGGTAATTTTGGTTAAAAAAAGTTGGAATTGCACTTTGACCTTATAGCACTTTGACATTAAAAGACGCAAATTGAATATATATGGCAATCAACATGGCCATTTATTTTTCTGCATACCCGCTTTCTTATTGGCTACAATATCTATTTATGAATCAGATGTCGAAAATAGATTGAATAAACCCTGTATATTATAAAATGATACCGTATTGTTAGGTGATAGATTGCAAACATATATAGTAATATTTGTGCTGTGTATTCGCATATATCATGTTATCTGCACCGATAGAAACAAACTGAGCTCCCTTAACTGGTACCCCGGCTGGCGGGGTATTCTCCCATTGCATTGGCCAGGTTACCATCTATTGGCTTCCAACACTAAGTGTTTCAAGGCAAGGTGAACAACTTCATGAAGATCAAAGTGCCTACATACAACGTGTCGATTTTATTTTTCATGAAACTTCATAATGAATGGTTGATGAAGTGGTATCTTGTCTCCATTAAATTGCCAGTAAAGGTTTTGCACTTCAGGTTTTGGCTTTTCTACAACTGTGCATATTTTGTGCAAATAGCTAATCCAATAGTCATATGACAGGAGTCGAATGGGTCCATGATGTAATTGCGTCCAGTTTAACATCATGGGAACCTTAATTGTGTGTCTAGTTGGTTGGCTTATACTCAGGATGTGCTGACTGCGACACAAAAACACACATACCATGATTATTGGACTTCTTAATGCTTAGAATAGTCGACGAAATGTGGTTGGGTTTTACTCTATGGTGTTTTTGAAATAGTGAAATGGAAGAGACGGGGAGTGGGAGAGGGTGGGCATGTTAATGAGATAGAGGGAGAGAGGAGGGGAGAAGAGAGACTGACTGGGGGGGGGCGGGGGAATAAGAGGTGAGGAAAGAAATGAGAGAGAGAAAAGGGGGTGTGTGTTAAGTGGATATAATGACTTATATATAACATTCATGCTTCTCACAATATAGCACCACAACTCCACAGGCTTTAAAAACCTTTTCTACTTACTAATATACGGTCTAGGACGAAACCACAGCCAATTCCTTGAATGATGCTACAGAAACTGCGAAAAGTGGCCTCTTCTTTTTTGCAGATGTGGTCTAATATAGCGCCCACCTGATCACTCTCTGCGTGGTTCTGTTAACAATGAAGCCACAGAGAGTTGATCGAGAAACAGATGCTTATCTTGCCGGGCACTCAGTAACAGCGGTATGTAATAATTATTAGTGCCTTTTATATGATTATTTGATCTTTAGTAGACTGTACACTTACTGCTTGAATTATTCGTTGTTTCTGACTTTTAGTGATGAGTTCTTTAGCAATCATAGGATCCCACAAATCCGCAGGAGGAAGTTTTCCCGCCAAATACACTCGATGTACTGTTAGAATGCGAACGAATTGTTCTTCCTCCATGTCTCTAAAACAAACCAATGTTCACTGGTAGAAATCGATTTTCAATCAGAATGCCTTCCAATTTTTCTTCCGCCATGCTTCTATAACAGACCAAGGTTTGCTGGGGGGAAAATACTTACATGATGTGGGTGACTTTATAAACGTTTTCATATCAAATTATCCCCTATCAACAAAATGGATCAGACCACATGATACAAACAACATAGCAAATGAACATATATAGAATCAATAATGCACGTATATAGAAACGGTAATGTACGTGCTTTAGTTTACCTTGTAATATTGCCCCAGGAAAGCGCTGTTCCTAAATGAGCGGATAGTCAATAGCATGTGTGTACCTGGCAATAAAGCACTCACTCCATTTGCCAAAACGCCAATCCTTTATCATGATAAGCGTTTTCTTAAAAGATGAATTAATCTGAACTTACGAAGGTGGTCGTACACTTCACCGAAACCTTTGAGCTTTATTTGTCATACAGGCGTAGACGCTCTTCATCCATCTCAGCGGTTGGGGTAGTGGGGGGGGGGGGGGGCTGTTGTGGGGATGAGTTTGCAACCATATGAGTATTGGACCCTGTCGTCCTCACCTATCAATGTGGCAATATAACCTCGTATTTGATTAACACTGCGTGAAACTCCCTTGTTCTAGTGAATCCTTATTTAGTATTAAATCATAGAAAGTATTTACCCACAACTTGGTTCAGGCCGATTAATATAATCAACATAGCAGATTAATATATACAGATGCAATATTGTACATGCTTGTGTTGACCCGACAACGGCGATGTGCAAACAATAGAAGTGAAGTTTCTTAGCATAGCTGTAAATTCTCTGGTGCGAGGTCCAACATGTACGCTGACATCGTATTCAGCTGTCCCAACTTGAGGCAATGTAGCTGGTTGTGTGCAAACAACAGAAGTGAAGTTTCTTAGCATGCCTGTAACATGAACACTGACATCGTATTCAGCTGTCCCAACTGGAACTAGCTGGTTGAAATAACAGGGTTTAGATCAGCATTACATTACACAGAGAGTGATAATGCTAGTTAATAAGAGCTGTTTGCACCGCTGGCTGGTGAGAGTAAGGGCTTTTAACCAAGTGTGGCCAGAGGATTGTCAGACGGGGTCTACACTTGAGCACGCTGAACGGCGAAATGAAATAATCGGTTCTTAAAGGAGACAAACCCTTGACATGATGTAAGCGTATTCTCAAAAGGTGATTTACTCTCATCATATGACGTTTACACACTTCACCAAACCCTTTGCGCTTTATTTGACAAAGCCTGACTATAGAGTGCTACTAAGTAGATAAAGTCCTGGGCATTTCGTGCCAGTTTACACGTACACCAAATAGCGATTGGATTGGACTTTTTGTGTGAGGCATAATGAGGTGTAAAGTGCACAGACGCCCAAAGAGCATTCGCGTTGACCAGTTACCGTATATGGACAAACACAAATTTATATCCCTAACTTCACACCTATGACATTTACCTTATTTTTCAAATCCTCAATGGTGCCGTTAAGGTCACAGGCAGCTAGAATTTCGACAGATTCATACATCAGCCAAACTACGATTAAAGTGCCTATCGCACGGTTATAGGTACTTCGCTGAAATCAATTCATAATGTGATCAATAAACTCAAACCGGTCAAATAACGTTGCATCTGATCAGTTAAGGCCGAAATTTGATAAAATGTCAGTTCAAATAAGCGCGCCCGACAAAACGCGTTCTCAGAGACGCAGGGGGTTCCCCGTTGTCCCTTTTTCCGACCATTGTATTTCATTGAAAAATAAATATTAAAAATAATATCAAACAATCCCTTCACGTTCGTTGACTGTAATACCACCCTGAAGAGAATGTTAAGTAAAAACGATATCCAGATGTCCGCCATTTGATAAATCATGTTCCCGAGAGAATTGTTTACATTCACAACACTGGTGGACTTAAAGTTGAATAACAAGTGGCTAAATATGTGGACCACGTTATATGTTCTAGCCCTTTTAATTTTAGGCAATCATGTTAACTATAAGCTCAGCTCATTAACTTCCATGGGTCCCTATTGGCGTATTCGCCATTGCCAAGACACCTCCCCCCCCCATCTCATTTTTAGATAACCCAGATATTAAAGTGTGACAAGCACAGATGCTGAAGTTTCTCCACCTGATGTTGTCATCGACTGACAGCCGCGAGCTGTACATGCATTTTAAGTTTACTTTTGCAAAGTCGTTCTTAGTTTTATATTTGTGCTTGTTAGTCATCTTATCCTTCTCACCTGAGCATATAAATTATTATCGATTCATGCCACTTCCTCCAATAGACATTAACATGGAAAAGTATGACACTGATCTTAGCTTTTATTCTCAAATTGGCAAGATGTTCGCGTCTCACAGGATAATGGTGAGCCGGTTCGATTTGAACTTCGTCCTTGAAATGCATGCCCAGAGTAGTTGTCTGGTGACGTGGTCGCATCGCCCTATTGGATCGCGTTATGGAAGTCATAACGCATCTGTACATTTCAGTTGAGTACGCCTTTACCAACGAATATTGCGTTTAGTAATGCCTCTTCGTCTTTCGCTTGACAGTATTAAAACAATTATGAGACAATCATGTTAATGTAATGGATACCTCTAGATATAAGCCTTCAAATTGCATCATGCAAATGGGAAGTGAAACACTTAAAGCAGTTGTGCTCGATTGATTCGGAATAGACACATTTATCGCTTTTCCAGCAAAATATTGTCGAATCTTTAATTGTTTTAAACGCATCGCCTTTTAAATGTATTAAATTCCCCACAATGGACATCATAGGATATCGCAATTGATACCAAGGGCATTGTTGTCGACTTGAAGTGATGTCACGGAATAAATCGAAGCTGACTTTGAACAGGAACCGTTCTTCAAGCTAATGAGCAGTAGCACAGAGAACCAGACCTTAGCTTACTTGGCCATTTACCTTTGTTGCGTCAGTACCTGCGTTCAACAATAAACAAAGGAATTGTCTTATGATTTGCCCACTGCATTGGTCCAGAGCTGTTGAAGACGCGGAAGCGGAAAATGAGAAGCGCGAACTCTCCTGTGAATGAGAAGGCTCGAATTTGTGGTGATGATTTTGTGGATTTGGATTTCATTAAGTCCATCACTCGAATGTCAAGGGGTTTTCTCACGAGGGCTGAGCTTGTCAAACGCTGATCAGATTGCGTGTTTTTCATTGGGACGTCACACTGAAACGACAAATTGTTACATCTGCAAACCCAGAAAGCACGGCTTTATTGACTTACTGCATATTCGTCGAGGATCAAGTACAGAAACACAAGAATCATTTGTGATACTGACTTAAGTTTAAAATCACATCAAACAGTTAATGTAAATAAACAAAACGTGCCTCAACCCGACACAAAATGCATGTAATCAGGGATGTAAAGAAATGCTACTCGATGAAATTGTATTTTATTCCCACAAAATACGTTTTGCAATCCTGAACTTTCACCTATAGTGATGCGTATGATTAAGCGTAAGAATGTATGATATGACCACAATTGTACTCCCACAACATCAATGGACTAGGACTAAGCCGAGATTACTCTTCAAACTCGCCACATATCCTTTATGTGGGCTAATGTGATTTGATAATATAGTTAGAAAACTCAATCATAGATGAACCTCCTCCATTAAGCAATGCTCTCAGCACTTTGATGTGGTCCCTGGCCGATACTGCCGTCCGTACATACAAGTACATGCAATTGTGTATTTTGGTAGCATCATTTTCATGATATCGTCATGTTTTATGTATTGGTGAAATGAATTTACAAGAATGTGTCCATCAGCATGTTTGTACGCCATTACATTACATACATACATACATACATACATACATACATACATACATACATACATACATACATACATACATACATACATACATACATACATACATACATACATACATACATACATACATACATACATACATACATACATACATACATACATACATACATACACACACATACAGACACATACACATACATACATACATACATAATACATACACATACATACATACATACATACATACATACATACATACATACATACATACATACATACATACATACATACATACATACATACATACATACATACATACATACATACATACATACATACATACATACATACATACATACATACATACATACATACATACATACATATATACATACATACATACATGCATACATACATACATACATACATACATACATACATACATACATACATACATACATACATACATACATACATACATACACATACATACATACATACATACATACATACATACATACATACATACATACATACATACATACATACATACATACATACATACATACATACATACATACATACATACATACATACATACATACATACATACATACATACAGACATACATACATACATACATACATACATACATACATACATACATACATACATACATACATACATACATACATACATACATACAGACATACATACATACATACATACATACAGACATACATACAGACATACATACATACATACATACATACAGACATACATACATACACATAGACATACATACATACATACATACATACATACATACATACATACATACATACATACATACATACATACATACATACATACATACATACATACATACATACATACATACATACATACAGACATACATACATACATACATACATACACATACATACATACATACATACACACATACATACATACATGACTTAAGGGATTTTCTCGCGAGGGCTTTGGTTGTCAAACGTTGATCAGGTTGCATGTTTTTCACTTGGACGTCACACTCTGAAACGCGAAACTATTACATCTGCAAACCCAGAAAACATAGCTGTTATTGATCAGGTACACAGAAACACAAGAAAACTATATCATGGCTGATAACAAGCAGTTAACATAAACGTGTCTCAACCCGTCATAAAATGTATGTAATCATACATGTAAAGAAATGCTACTCGATTAATTTGTATGTTTGTCCGGGTTTTTTAGGTTTAGTAGTCTTTTGCATTGATCAAGTTATGTCTAGTGTTGTATTAAGCAGGCTTAGTTTTGCCATAATCCTTTTCTGGCAGTGTTCAAAGTTTTTTTACGTAGCCTACAAACCTCTGATACCGTATTGGATGTGAAGTTGCGCTTAATCATTATAGCGGGGGGATTCAGATAAAAACGTGGAATAATCCCTCGAGAGAATTCAATACACCTGTGATATAAACCATCACAGGGGAATGTTCATTTATCCCTCAAGAACAATCATAATAAATATTCCACGACGTTGATACCAATGCCGCACCTCCCATGTATTGTGTGCGCTAAAAGAAGTGGTTAGTTGGTCGCTCACTGACAAGATATCACGCTAACACTGTTAACAAGCGCCTTGGGAAATCGTTCCGCATTTCTTGCCCCTTTTCATATTTGCGAAGCTAATCTAACCTTCACATGTAAGGTTTACAAGGTGATACATCGTGTATTGTAGACAGCGTGCCACAGTGTAATTTGTGTTTCAATATTGTTATGCACAATGGGGTCTTAAGTAGTTCAGATTTGATTGGATGATTGGCGCACTTCGCCCTTTCGCTACTTGGTGCCTAACATTACTTTCTGCATGTGACACCGGGACACATGCAGATGCAGCTCGTTCTGACGTTCCGATGTGAATACAAAATGAATATATCATTATGACAAATCAATGCATGGAAGACGGTGCAATCGTTAACCGCGTCAAAATGAGAATGTGAGCTTCGAGTCCTTTATAAAGGGAAATGACGCTTTGAATTTATGGAATTTGCAAGAAATCATGAGGTTAAGTATGCAACGAGTTAGATACAATTTGCATCATCCTTATTGAAAAGAACCCAAAAGAGAAGTCCAATTGATTGAGTTAAGCGAGTGAATGTCATAACGCATGCAGATTGCTGGGCACACTGCTCATTAGGCAAAAGAACTTCGCCTCCCATGGTGGTTTTTTATAACATAAGCATACCAATATTGATGGTATTAGCATAAGACCAGATTGGTTGGAAATACAAATTATATAACAGATCATTTTGGTTTGCCTATTAGAAAATTGTGACATATTTACATAAAAATACCCTTTTAGTGAGAAAATTCAGCCGGTTCTCAACCAATCACGACAATGTTTAACATGATTACCGTTGCGATTTATATTGAGCTGTAATTATTTCTCACTTTTGCACCTAATGGTTGTTTATAAAACCCACCTGATGAAATCGTTTTGTGTTAACAAAGATTACGTAATCGATAGGTTATCAAGCAAAGTAACTTCAATTAAAACAAAGAATGAATATGAGAAGAAAAACATGCATTAATCAACAACCATTTCATGCTTGATAATCATTTAAAATTAACATTTTATTCTTGATAATAATTTAAAGTTAACATTTCATGCTTGATAATCATTTAAAGTTAACATTTCATGCTTGATCATCATTCAAAGTTAAGGGATTTCCATGTCATTGACTGGGCCTTCCGCTGCTCGTTCATTATTTAGGTACGAACTTCGTTGTACGGATAGGTTATGCCATTCTCTTGGATGGTGCGCATAATCACTTGTTTTCCTGGGGGACAGAGTTTAAAAACACCCGACATTAATCAACATGTCCGCTTGATAATACAGTTAACATTAAACCAAAAGTTCACACATTTCAGTCATATAACTGTTACCAGGCAGTTTGCGTTTGGGACTTAGAAGCTTGATATACTGTCCAAAAGCCTTGTGGATGATGCTTGTCTGGGCAGAATCCCATTTGCAGCGCTTTTCCATTGGGCCCTCATCACAACTGTTATCTTCATCAGGTGCAACTAGAGCTTATTCTGTAAAAATATTTCTTACCAATTACTTAAATATATTCTAAACCCAAACTTGAAACACCAATCAATAGCTCACATATATAATAGCATAAAAAAAATTGTCACTGACCATTCAATTTGAAATTGGCAGGATCATAAACAAGTGAATCTGGCCATACCACACAGAGGAAACACATATATATATAATTTATCCTGCCGCCCAACACTTGAAATATGCATTGGCATCCATACAACGCCATATATTCAAGTATTATTTTTTTTTAGTTCTACCACCAGTCACAACAAAGCATTATCTATATAAACAGATCACAGAAAGACTAATTGCACTCTGAGAAGTGCCATTCATTAAGAGCGGGCAGCGGCCTCTGGTAGGTACCGCGGTTGACCATCGGTTTGTCATTTTCTTCGTTCAATCCATTTTTTGATGGTCATTCTACAAGGCTCCCCACCTCGCCTTGCACTGAAAAGTGTGAGCCTACTACAAGTCAGATTCCTTAGCTCAACAAATTCGGAAGTGGCAAATTCATCGATAGTGATTCCTGAAAGGTATGTGATGCGTTCCATTGTGTGGTTTCTGAGTTTCACCATAACTTCTTCCGGGGGAGTCCTCTAGGGCAGCCTTAAGCGCTCTTGTCTTGATTTGTTAATCAGATATTTACAATCACTGAACATCAGGTTCTGGTGGTGGTTGAGCAGGCTTTTAAAATGCCCAAGCTCCTCTACCTGCTCCTTTCCCTGTTCCCCAGAAAGCATAAGGGCCTCTCCCTGTATTATTTCAGCTGATCGCATCAGTAGATAATATAATGAATTCTTCAATCCATATTTGAGTGTTTTGTCATCTGATGTGAGGCTAGTGATTGCTTCTCTAAGCGTTGTCCAGTTGCCGCGGTGGAACATGTCTCCAGCATCCTTCATTTCAGAGTCATCTTGCTTTTGAACTTCTAAGTACAGCCTTGCAAGCATGCGCATATCAGCCATAACTGATTTGTGTACTTCTTCTTGTTTATCCAAAGATGCTTGCCTATCATTTTTATTGTGTTGTCTGTTCTGCAACAGTCTCCAATGGCATTGCTGTGGAAGCTACTTATTGTCATTGCCTTCCTTTGAGTTGATGACCATTGCCGAAATTGCATTGGCGCCTGTGCCGTTAGAAGTATAGCTTGCTGTACGCCCCTTTGCACGATGAGCAATGGACAGTTTCGGCCTTAGTGGAACTCCGTTTGATGCGTTCAAAACAAGTCGGTGTCTTTGTCTTGTTTTTTTCAACAATTCCAGCATTGCGCAATTTTGCGAATGCCCTCCGTTCATCTATTTTGGATAACTCAGCCCCCAAAATCTGCTTCACCTCTTTCTCATCAGCATGTACATGTTTCAGATGGCGGGAGAGTTTCTTTTGCTCAGTTCCACAAAACAAACATAATCTTGACAACCTCACATAGGTTGTTGGCTTCTCTGAAATGATCGTAATATGCACTTATATAACGCGTATTTTGGTCTATCGAACAAAGTACAATTGTCATGTATTAACATATAAGGAAGGCCAGATGCACTGACTCAAACGAATGAACTCATCACCACAAACCAACACGCCATGACAACTCATCTTTTCACCACGATCAAACTTCTCACCACAACCCATCCCTCCACCACGACCGAACTTCTCACCACAACCTTTCTCTCTCCAACGATCCCACTTCTCACCACAACCCATCTCTCCACCACGATCCAGCTTCTCACCACAACCCATCTCTCTACCACGACCGAACTTCTCATCATAACCTTTCTCTCTCCAACGATCCCACTTCTCACCACAACCAATCTCTCTACCACGATCCAACTTCTCACCACAACCCATCTCTCTACACGACCGTACTTCTCATCACAGCCCATCTCTCTACCACGGCCGTACTTCTCACCACAACCCATCTCTCTACCACGATCAAACCTCTCACCAAACCCATCGAAACCAAGCATCCACCACAACCTATTATTCAACATTACTCCGACTGATACTGCATGAGCTGTACAAAACACTATAAATGTCGGGTTATGTAAGACGATTGTCCTTCTTACCAAAGCCACACGTCTTCATGTGAACGGTAAGTCCTCCTTTCCTCTTGAACGTTTTATTACATTTGAAGCAAGGATCTGAAACAATAATTGTCATTTATGAACCTATCATATTGTTTGCAAACATCTATTTATATAAGACTTATGGATGAGAAAACTCACAGGAGTTGGGGAAATTAACACTCGAATGCTCTTGATAAGTACCAGTGAGCTCTGACTCGTGTCCTGCAACAAATCGCAAGACATTATTTGGTCCGGATGGTAAAAGTTGTTGCGCATATGCTGCGCATACTCTGATAAGAGAGAGTGCTAAATTTTCACCGGAAACATTTGCTGTTCGGGAGCGCAAAATTATATGCATTTCTATGCGCTTGAGAGTTCATGCACGTTCCTGTTGGAATAGGTGTGTTTTTAGACTTTTCTTAAGGATCGATGGATTGCGCCTGGCGAAGGCTGTCATCAAGATTGTTCCACAGCCGAGGCACAGCTGTCCTGAAAGATCTGTCGCCATCATCAGAAATACATCCAGGTTCTTATCCATTATGTGTTTACACAGCAACGCAGCTTTGTTGCATACCGACCTTGTGTTGAGTACAGACATCTTAATTCTGCTGATCAGGTGCACTCAGCTGACCACCGGTTTGTTTACATGGCCTTGCCCTGTGACCCCTATGAGTAGGCTTGACAGCACAAATGACGAGGCCCCTGAGCCTGTGGTAGACATCTGGGTCGATGGCTGATATGGAACTAGGCCTCAGCGCCTAGAGCTGATCACTGCTGTAGAGAGTGGTCACGAAGCTAATTAAAGCACGCTCTGAGCCTTTAATGGGTGCAGTCATCCGAAACTGGTTCAACTGTAATCCTTGCTCAGTCAAGCAAAACACACAATTCACAGAATTCAGACCAAAACCGCACTCAATTCATACTATAATCCATGTATCCTCTGGCGTAGAAATATGCCCACATTGATCCTGAACACTTCAAAAGGTTGCACACCAAAAATTGCAGCACTACTCAACACCATTCCACCGAAATTCCTAGAAAACTCAGCACGCACAAACTCTCTAAACATAAGACAATTGCATAACCGATATATTAGTATCTTATGACACGATGAATGTATATAACATTTTACTGGTTTCTCTGATATTTATTTTTTAATACTTACTCTACGCTATTTAAAAAACCCTAAATAACAAAAATCATGTCAAAAAGATTCTATTATAATTATATTAACTGATATTGTGTGTGACATAGAGGTAATCCTTACAGCTGTATGCAGAGTCTCTAGAATCGTCATCTAAAAGATATTAAAACAATATTAGAATCAATAATCCGAAACTAATACTGCTTAAGAATGAGATATTTATCATCGATAGATAACTCCCAAGTACATATAACCCGTCACAAGTAACATATAAACTTAGATAGCACATATGCAAACTCTCTAAAAGATGCTTAATATACTTACTGTATAGAAAGTTATCTCCCATGTGGTCATTTGAGTTAGAAAGTCTCTAAAATGCAAGCAGAATCAACATCTATTATAGCAGCATTGCATGAATTAATGCATTTATATGTAAATCATAAGAATTGTTATTACCTGATCACAAATGTTTGTTGTGCTATAATAAAATTCGGAAAAGAAAAAGTTCGCTTGCGAAGAACCTTGTCTGCGCATGCGCGCAGAAACCGATCTTGTCGTTCCAAATAAACATGAACTTTTCAGAATTTGTGTGGCCGGATTAAATCGCCTTTGACGAAATCTCACACGTAAACTAACTCAACTTGTTAATAAACATTCATTTATGTGAAAAATTATTCTTCATATGTACATTTGTGTAATTATCGTGTATAATTGGAACTCATGTATCGTTCACGCGCATTCGGTTACGATCTTTGTTAATAAACGTCGTGCACAGCTAGGCTACTTCTGAATCTGTTTTATTATAAAACCAGAATAAAGTAATGTAATATTGAACATCCATGATTCACATATAATTCTGCAACAAGCAGGTCTTACATGCATGTAAGTTGAATAGATAGTGGACACAAATGAGTAGGTAATGGTTTGATGGAAACACAAATAATTTACACAGCTACTTCTGAACCTGTTTTGTTGTAAAACCAGGATTATGATCCATATCAGTAACCATTGCATGCAATACATTCAGTTATGTCAGGCAGGCATACAACCACAAATAACATTCATAGAATAAGATTTGCATCTGGCAAAATATTATACAAAAGTGTGTCAAAACATAAAATAAATTTCTATGTACCTAACAAATCTCTTTTTATGTCTGTAGGTAGTTAAGGCATTTGGTTTTTCCATCTCTACTGAGTGTGGTGCAGGTTGAACTCTCCTATCTCTGCAAGAACTGTTGCTTCCCCTAGACTTGGATGCTGGTCAACGTAATCTGAATCATATCCATGTTAAAACATATGTGATTTGAGATGGATTATAATTTGTCATTGAATTATTTAATGGAATGATTGGACAGTGGTCCAAGTTTAATATGCCAATCTACCTTGATAAATTAAAACACCATGTACTATGTTACCTTTAAAAAGCAATAAATACCAATATAACATTATTGTCTAATTCTGATCTTTATAGTTTGTAACGTCAACTTTGACAGGCTTCACCACTAGATCCCCTTTTCTGAACTTTGGATGTGGCATACCCCTTTGTGACTGGCCTTGAAATCTATTGGTGAACTATTGAAATCTGAAATCGCTAAGAGAAAGTACCAACAGCAGCGTTATTAGATGCCTGGTCTGTCATGGCTACATGGACTCCAAAACTTTTTAAATAAAGTTTATAAACTAGCCTGTTGCAACAACTTTAAAACAAATCAATTCATGTTCCAGTTTAGCTCTGGTCAAATATATACTTTGATGTATTTATGAGCTTGTTTCAGTTGGGTTTTTAGCTGCTCCGGTCTGACGGTAATATGATGATATATATATAATATAAACTACGTTGTGCATGACTGGGTTTTTTTTAGAAGATATTTTGTATGTACATTAATTTTCACCATTTTTAGGTTTTTCGGAAGCCGAAAGAAACTTTTTTTCCCGGTTTCTTATTGTTTATTTATAATACGAATTGTGCAGAAGCTTTTTATTAATGCAGATTCACGAAATTGAACAAGCCACTTAGAAAATAGTTTAGTTAACTTATCAGCGCAATTCCGCGAAAAGCTGACGCAATGTCTCGCTCCGAAAAGTTCCGAACCTTGTCGAGCGGGAGGTGTACCAGGGGAGGGAAGGAAATATGCATCAAAGTCACCTTTTTTAAGGAAGAGAGTTCTTCAAAGTAACCGTTGTTGATTTGGATATAAGTTTATAGTTAAGAACTGCAAGTTTTAACAGGAATCAGTGAAACTTAACATTCTAAAGAATGTGGTCTCTAATGTTAGGGTGGCCAATGAAAAATTCAAAAGGGTTGTATTGCATATGTAAATAGTTCATTGGAAAGACCTCGCCGTGAGCATCTCAAAACTTTCATTTTGGGAATTGTACATCCGTTATGAAGTTATTGCATATTTTGTAGTAAAAAATTAGGGGTCCAATTTGGACACGGCCTCAGAAAAAGTTGCCTTTCCAGTATGAGGAGATTTTAATGTGTAATTATGTCCACATTTAACTATAACTTGCAAATGTAAAGCTTTAACTTGGTTATTTGTGGCCTCCTTGTAGAAATTGTATGCAAAGAAATCCACATTTAAAGTGATTTTCTGTGATACAGATGGTCAAAATGTTGACTTTGTGCTCTGGACTTTTTCATAAACCCTCTAAATGCTTCTATTGGGAAATTGCCACTCACTAATAGCCATTGATATCACAAAACCACCAGCAGTATTATTTTGCTGTTCCCCACTCATAGCCGCTCTCGCGCTCTGAGTGTCACGAGCGCGTATGCGCCCATCTAGTCCGTTAAGACCTCCAAACTATTCAGATACCCCCGTGACCCAGTTAACTGTAGCGCCTTAAGTTCCCAAACCTCTTCCGCATCCTACTCCAACGCAAGAATGCTCTTCTGTCTTTACCCACCAGGCGACCATCATCCTGCACGGTGGTAACTGTCCCGAGAAATATTTATTGCATTCTTCTCCCTTTCCCTTAGGTTTTAATTGTCAGTTTCTTGTCCGGTAGTGACAAAACCAACTGTCATGGAAAAGTCTGACAAAACTTTCATGGTTAGAAAACCCCAACAGGATATGCATTATGTCATGTTGCGGTTTGTCAGGTTGGAAGTAGCATAGTTTGGTGGAGGATTGTTTTGAACTGGTTGTGTCATGTGGAAAGATAAATGTTCTATTCCCCAGATAGATTCCTATCGTTTACGTAGTAAGAATATCTCCTCGAACAAGGAGTTATATAACCTAAGAAGGAGTCGCAACGCCCTTTGAAGTCGCCGCCGAGGCGCTCACGTCTGAGTTCCACCACTGGTGGTATAACTCATATGTTCACGATGCTGTGGTTATCATTGCTAAGTGCTTGTCCTTCAATAGTGCTAGAATACTACATATGCTGTGAAATGCGTTTACCATATGCCATGCATTTACTGTCATCCATACATGGGTGCTAGCGGTGTGCTTGTCTTTCGTCAGATCCTGATCACAATTTTCACTTAGGTATGCAAGAAAAGTATTTTTGTGAGAAAATGGCATTTGTGAATATTTACCGAGTTATTTGTCATGGTGTACTTGGTATTGCGTCATCAAGCGAGCCAGCGAGGAAACCGGAGGCCTTGTCCCGAAATGGCATGGATGCATTTGCAAGTGTCAATAGACAAGTTAACAACAGCAGGCGGTGTACTCGATTACACAATGTCATTAACTATGTCCTGTACGTGCCTTGCCATCACATTATAAAGTCTGAGGGAAAATATCAGTACTTGCGCGAGAACTGGCTGACACAACTTCCAAAGACGCGGCACCACGAAACGCTTTGCCATGCCAGGAGTTTCGGTGACGCGCGACGCAAATCTGACGCGCGACTTCAGTTCATTTTGATTTACTCGGAGCACATCTGGTCCGCTAGACAGTGGATATAAGGACGAATCGTTTTAATTTGTTGAGACATTTTCACTGAAGCATCTGCCAAGCCCGCCTGGTTGTGATAGAATGGCTCGCAGTTACCAACACATAATATTTATCCATTAATCATTCAACCTAATTAAATTCATAATACACATGAGTCTACAAGAGCACTAGACACAAAGTACAAATTTGCTGTGACAAGACTCATATTCCAAGTTATAGTTAGTTATATATAAGTATTCTGACATTGCATTAGTATGCCACCGGTAAGTAATAACACCAAATTATCGCCCACTGTCATCCATATTGGACTGTCAAATATACGTCGCATTTGGATGCGATTTGGAGGTAAACTATAAGGATATTTACAATTATTGATAATGGATTCTGTTTGGTTATTGGTTAAGGCAATAGTGCCGCTATCTTGTCAAACAATACAACATAGTTTTTGATTAATTTGAAAAATTCTGGAATCTTGAGATTCGACGAATTGTTCGAATTCAAGGTATTATCGCTCACGTATTCAGCTCAATCAAATAAACATTTAACAGCTTAATAATGGTGACCATTTGATTTGTCTTTGTTCAGTCAACGAATACCAAGAATATTTTTACGGGAATATTTCACAAATATCAAGAGATAGAAAAATATGTGTCGAAGTTCCAAGCCGAAAATATGGCGTCTCGATGCGGAATAAACACTTGCAAACTTTAATCGAATAAAACATATTGATTACCCGAAAAAGGAAACTATGATAATCAGCGTGTTTATTGAAATATAATTAATTACCTCGTCGGGTAAATCCATCAGGTTTGGTGATACTGGAGAAATTTTTCGAAAAAGAAAATGAAGTTTCTCGCACGGCAGCTAACGCCTCAACTTGCCGAACTGAAATGTGAGCGAGACACAGATCTCGTGGCGATCTCGCCGAGGCAGGCACTGCGCGCGAGATCTCTTTGATCTCGGCGTCGTGTCTATTCCTTGCCTCGAATAACACCCGTTTTGTCGCATTCTGAGTATCATAACAGAGTTCTACCGTATTTGTTAAAAGATACGGGATGGAGAGAAGAGATGAGTTTCCCAACCAATGCAGGTCAAGCAGTTTATTGGGATGTTCCAATAAGCAGGGTTGATAGATTCAACGGTATGACATAAATTATTTAAAAAATAATTTAAGCATGCCAACAGTTTCACTCACACACGCCAAATGGCTGTGAATCGTACAAGTGACTGCAACAGTCCAAATGATTTTGTAATTCAGATAAATTCCATATCGACGAACTTAAAAATACGTGACTCGCCAACCTTTGACAATGTCGCAATATGAAATCTCCCAAGGACGCGGACCGTTGCCATGGCGCCGAAGCTATATGGCGTTGGGAGATTTCTCAATGAAAATAAGCTGAATACATGGTGTCATTAAATTGACCGTACTGTTTTATTCTTGGTTCTACAGAAGAGATAATCATACGGATGTGTTGAGGAGAGTCTCCTTTGTGTGGATCCGAGTGATAATCGAAAAGTTATTTGAGTTTCGGAGAGTTATCTGGTTTCGAAGCGGCAAAATCGCGATTTAACACATTTAACTCGAAAATCTGATCGATTATCACTCGGATCGACATATCACTTTCATTCTTCTACATTTTGGTATAATTTATATAGCAATCGTATGGAGAATATATAGGTACGGCCCTTTTTCCTTAGGTACATAAATCACGACACAACTTTTATGGCCCCGAAAAAATACCACTTTTCGTCATTTTCGTCGGCGATTAGCACCACATAAAATACCAGCAAGAAAAATGAAAATTGTACCAAATGAAAAAGCTATTCTTCATTAATAATATATTAAAAGAACAAAATGTATCATTGCGTCATTTGTTGTCAATGGTCATTTACATGAGATACCAAACGGCCTAAAAACGGCCTTGTCCAAACGAGATCGGCGCCGCGTTTGTCCGCCCTACTAATGTTGCAGCACGGACGATTCCATGTCAAAAATGCTTGTAGGGCACGTATTTATTCTCTGATTCATGGATAATCAAATTACCATCATTTATGTTATCGCTGTAACTATTATACATATCGATTGCCTTGGGCAGCTTCATGTTATTTAACTACTCTGGACACTGTAATCTGTCTGTCAACGATGTTGGAAAACAATCCTCGTCCCTTGAATCGGGAGAGTCCAAACAGCTGTCATTAGTAATCGCCGTGTGACACAGCGACAATCTTGCGGCCCTGTCGGGTTGACAGGCTTCTGTGAAGTTCTGAGCGGCTATATTTACGCAGTATGAACCTGTAGAGGTGGAGGCAGCATCACGGAGCGTTAAGAACCGAGTCTTCGCTCTTATATTATACGTTTTAATGATTTATTTTCGTATGGTTAAATATTAACGGGAATCATGCAAACCAGCCGTATAGTTTCAGGTCGAACGGTAATGTCTTGTAGGGCTAGGCAACAGGGCACTTATCAAAGTATGTTCCTGTTATAAAATGTCGTGTCCAAATGCATATATTCATGCATATATTCACAATATGCTTCGTCCAGCGTCACACTGACCTCAAACTGATTAATTTTATATTCTTTATTACATGTTTTATACCTTTATTGGACATCAGTTTCATTATGTTGATTAACATTGAATTAACTTTGTGAATTTCCCTGAATCTCATTTCTCTATGTGAATGATATAAATCCCCTCAGGACACTTTGAATAAAACATGGATTAAACAATCTTTAAGTTTTAAATATATTGCCTTTATTCAGTTAGCTACATAATTACAAGTAGTAATAAAATAAAATAAATACATCTGCATCGGCAGGCAATGTGCTGAAGGATTTGGCAAGAAATACCACATCAGCATCTTATGGTGCACTAGCAGTATTATACTTTTAAGAGTCTTGGAGGGTTTCCATCTGGACACAATTAGTGAATCCATACAACAGCTTGCCTGTACAATTCAGCAAAAGATTATCCTGCTGTGCACCAGCTTTAGTTGAACATTCTGTTACACAGATAAAATTAACTTGTCAAACTGGCTATTAGTCATATATCTACAGTTAGTCTGTGTAAAACATTAAGCAACATAATTCTTATATTCTGATTAAGTTGATCATCAATACAAGATGTCACATTAATCACTCTCTTGTTGTTACGTAAAAGGATTAAAAACTAATCCTCTCATGTGGCAATAACTGAATCTACATTTAAATATTAACTAATAGAATATTGGTAAAGACACATTGAAAGCCTGAACCTATTGATATGTACTTAAACTGCAATTATATAACCAATAACAAACAGCCCATCTAACAATTGTTTATGTAACCTTCCTTCATTGACCACTGATGGCAACTTTAACATTATATCTCTGTGTACTAAGATGACAGGCATTGTATAGTTACCACCACAAAGGTTGCCATGGAGCTGAGCATTGATAAATATACTAGAAATCAATGCTTGGATGCTCCCTTGGGTTGGCTTTGGGGCATCTTCCATGATCACCTCACCATTGATTTAGTGGTGTCTTATTCACTTAGGTCACCCTAAACATGAGGTCACACAAACAATTGTGCACATCTAAAAATAAGTTTAAAGTGAGGATGAGGGCATTCATATCTGATGTTCACCTGGAGTTGATTCTGTGACAAAGTATTCACCAGATGTTAAGAATAAGTCTACAGCCCAGACAGCATAGCTCAGTCCTCCTTAATCAAGAGCCTAGTGGCCCTCAAGCAAAACACTGCTCCCTTAGATATGATGAGGTATCTTGCAGAGGTAGATCAGCATGAATATGATGTTTGGACAGCTGATACTGTTGCCCATTTTGCATAAATATATTCCCAAAATAGGGCTGACAAACCAACACAGCTGAAATGAATCTCCAATATGATTCAACTGAGATGCTGGGTCTAAAACAGTGGCATCTAAGGTTGTAGCATCATGACATAGAACCCACAACATAATGAAAATCAGTTAATCACTAGACACTTTCCTATCATGAGTGCTGCTGAGCAATATGTCAACACAAACACCTAGCCAATATCACTGCCTAGAAATAAAGACAGTCGACTGATAACCATGAAGCTCTGCTACTATTTTTGACATGAATTTCATTATGACAAAATTTAATCATAGCATTTATAGTTTACCAATGTATTCAATTACTTACCAAGGCAGAACAATAACCCCATGTCTTGTAACAACAGTCCACCCCCAAGTAGTTAGGCAATTAGTTATAGCATTTAGGGCCAATTATTTATGTTTTTAAGAAATGATTCTCGCAAACACCTAATAAAAACTTAACTTTTTTCCTGGAACAAGAAATTTTATTTTTTTCTATTTAGCAAGTCAGAGGTCGAAAGCCATATAAAACTATGAGTTATAGCTTGCAAGGAGATATGGACATGATAAAGCCCATGCATGATTTCAGACATCTCGCTAGATACAGGAGGTCAATAGTCCTTGTAGCTCTGCTGCTTTTGATGTGACAAATTAAATAATAATACATACCCTCACCTCCGTCAAACATTTCGTCATTGGTCTGGTTGCTTTCATTCGAGCCAGCACATTTTGCCAAAGGAGTCGTGTGTAAAGCAAATCCATGCCGGTCAACGAGGTAGCGAGCAATGAGTTCCAGTCGACGAACTACTATATAGTCGAGCATTTTGGATTACATTTCCTTGTGCATATTGAATTGAGATTTGTTGGACTGTAAGAAATACTCTCGCCGCTATTCCCGTCAGTCCCACCCAATTGAGCTCCACATCATGGATGAGTCAGCCAATAATTAAGCTGTACCTGGCTGTGCTGGTAATAAACATGTCCTAGAATGCATTGTATGAGACTTAGTCTATCCGCAATCGTCACCTTCTAACTTCGGTGTTATAGCGCTGATAAGCCCACGACAACAAACCCGCACTTAAGAATATAATACGTTGTCTATTCCACACACAACTTTGTTATGCTCAAACTGCCGTGACAATTAAAACCCACCATAATAATTAACAGTCTAAGTACCAGCAATGCCGGTATAGAATTGGTTTAATGCCAATGATTTAACAAAACGTCTAGACAGCCTTGGATTCAAGGCAATTTATCATGCATGTATTCGCAAAAATTGGTTTAAAATGAACAAGAAATTGCTCTAAAATAATTTTTTGATACATCTATGTGATAAAATGTGATATCAGTTTAGCCGTTTAATCCATTACGCAATGCCTTCAAACGAACCATTATTCAAAGAAGCATTACAAATAATTTTATGTCGAAATTTAGCATGTTCACACCTATATAACAATCAATGAATATATTGATAATCAGGGATTGTGTGTTGATTAACTGTATGTAATTCTTAATTTGGGAAACTTCTGACCGTGCATACAATAAACATAAAATTATAAATAATTTTAGAAAATAGTAAAACAATATCCATGAATGAAATACAAACATGACCTGAGTTCTTAAAATCATTTCTAAACTTCTTAGTTACTTCCTTTTTAGTCTGATAGAGCCAATATGTGTGTCTTCCGTTGTAACAACATTAATCTACACACATATTAATCACGAAGCCTAATCTATATCTTGATCGTTTGTAGGTGCTCTCTCGGGCTGTTTGCACTCGAATACATATTCCTTGTAAGTGCACGTTGGGTCAGGAGTGTCCATACTGAAATGCAACCCCGTTTTGCATCTTTGCTCATTTCTGCTTGCGGTGTAGGTGCCATCTTGGTAACAGCTATGATATTAGCCTCAATCATACGGGTGTCTGTAGAACGTTTTCTTAGTGAATTCACATGTTTGTGACTCTGGGTGAAAGGTGTAATGTTCTGGACAGGAACCATCTCCCCTCTGGCTGTCCTGCTGGCAACAAAACTCGAATTTACTGCAGGATCGAGGGTCTTTCAAAAAGCTTTTTCCTGAATTGGATCGACATCGACTGTCACCTGTGGAATGAGTAGAATCTGTTATTTAGATAATCAAATTGATGCACCAGTTGCAAAAAAATAGCTTGTGGTTATTGTAATGGCTGCCTCTGCTCACCCATGGACAAGTGAGACACAAAAGAACAGGTGTATTGGATGCAACATTATTTTTACTGCTTCTCGTTGCCGCGCAGGGGATGATATATGAGATCGCAGGGTATTAAAATTATGTCCATTTGTTCAGCGATTTGTCAGAAATGAACACTTGTACCTTGAGCATCGTGAAGTCTGTATAAAATATTGTTGCCTCAACAGCCTTCATCGATATCGAGTTTCACAGAGCTGGTATGCCTTGTCGGTTGTAAAGTACTCCAAACGAAAGTAATTCCTAAGGGTTGTGTATTCTGGTCTTTATCTACACCATTGTTTCCTTTCTGACGTAAATGCTTGGTCAGCTGACGTACTTTCCTGACCAGCTGAAGTATTTGCTATGCGCCCAACGAGAACTGAAATAAAATAATCTGGCCTTGCAATAAATGATTACACAAGCAACGCGATGGTTATATGCAAGGGTTGTTGTTAACATGATCGATATAATTCCGGTAAACATGACTAACATCATATTTTGCAAGACAAAGCACACGTATCGATTACACTCATGTTATTTAACGACATTCAGACAATTTTAGTAAATGGCGTACTAAAGTGTAAGTACACAATACTTACGGGGACCGTAACGATCGAAAAAACACACACAATGACTAGGATGAATATCTTATTTTTCTCACGAAAGCGTGTTAATCTAATATATATATATATATATATATATATATATATATAGATATAGATATATATATATATATATATATATAGAGAGAGATATATATATCTATATATATAGAGATAGATATATAGAGATATATATAGATATATATATATATATAATATATATATATATATATATATATATATATATATATATATATATATATATATATATATATATATATATATATATTCAGACCAGACTTGATTGGTTCTTTGGTACAAGTGGGGTGGTTGCTTTTTGATCAGCAATTGGGATCTGTAAAATTAGATCATCTCAAATATATCAATGACTAGATTGTACGAATGGTTACGCAGATTGCTCTGTTGTGATAAAATGATGTTTGTATAGTTTGTATGCAGTTTGTATAGTTTGTAGTATATTCTATCCTCTCGGTACAAAACCACGAGCATTGTTCGGGAAACGCGATTCGTTTGTTATCCCATTCAAAACCATACATTTAGTAATTTGTGACTGTAAAATATGAATGGAAGTCAGCCAACTGTCAAAAGCGGACATATCTTTTTTGCCGATCTCGTCTAATATACCAGCCACCTGATCACTCTCTGCGTGGTTCTGTTAACAATGAAGCCACAGAGAGCTGAATGAGAAGCAGATGCTGATCTTGCTGGGGTAACGGTGTCATAAGATTATTTGACCTTCAGCAGACATAACCAAACCGTACACTTACACCTCTAGTTATTCCCTGTCTCTGATGTTTTGTGATGTGTCCTTTTTTCAATCATACGAGCCAACAAATCCGCAGGGGAAAGTTTTTCCGTCAGAATAAGTTCCCAATCTTCTTCCGCCATGTCTCTAAAACAGACCACGTTTTGCTAGGCGATCTCTTTTCTGTCTAAGATGGAACTACTTAGACATTGTATGTATGTATGTATGTATGTATGTATGTATGTATGTATGTATGTATGTATGTATGTATTATGTATGTCTGTATGTAGGTATGTATGTATGTATGTATGTATGTATTGTATGTATGTATGTATGTATGTATGTATGTATGTATGTATGTATGTATGTATGTATGTATGTATGTATGTATGTATGTATGTATGTATGTATGTATGTATGTATGTATGTATGCATGATGTATGTATGTATGTATGTAGTATGTATGTATGTATGTATGTATGTATGTATGTATGTATGTATGTATGTATGTATGTATGTATGTATGTATGTATGTATGTATGTATGTATGTATGTATGTATGTATGTATGTATGTATGTATGTATGTATGTATGTATGTATGTATGTATGTATGTATGTATGTATGTATGTATGTACGTATGTATGTATGTATGTATGTATGTATGTATGTATGTATGTATGTATGTATGTATGTATGTATGTATGTATGTATGTATGTATGTATGTATGTATGTATGTATGTATGTATGTATGTATGTATGTATGTATGTATGTATGTATGTATATGTATGTATGTATGTATGTATGTATGTATGTATGTATGTATGTATGTATGTATGTATGTATGTAGTATTATGTATGTATGTATGTATGTATGTATGTATGTATGTATGTATGTATGTATGTATGTATGTATGTATGTATGTATGTATGTATGTATGTATGTATGTATGTATGTATGTATGTATGTATGTATGTATGTATGTATGTATGTATGTATGTATGTATGTATGTAATGTATGTACGTATACATTATATGTATGTATGTATGTATGTATGTATGTATGTATGTATGTATGTATGTATGTTGTATGTATGTATGTATGTATGTATGTATGTATGTATGTATGTATGTATGTATGTGTATGTTGTATGTATGTATGTATGTATGTATGTATGTATGTATGTATGTATGTATGTATGTATGTATGATGTATGTTGTATGTATGTATGTATTTGTATGTTGCATGTAGGA
>CM067348.1:237304-280684 GCA_034190875.2 Urechis unicinctus | reverse complement strand
TGTACTTATGTTCGTATGTACGTATGTACATATGTACGTGTGTATGTATGTATGCATGAGTGTATATGCGTGTATGTATGTATGTATGTATGTATGTATGTATGTATGTATGTATGTATGTATGTATGTATGTATGTATGTATGTATGTATGTATGTGTGTATGTATGTATGTATGTATGTATGTATGTATGTATGTATGAATGTATGCATGTATATATGTGCATGAGCAAAATGGGACCATATGTAAACATTAATGTATCTCTTTCTAATTGCACTGTTATGAAATATCAGTGGGTTTCGTTGATTTGGGAGCGAAAATTGATTCGGTAGGTTGTAAACGATAGCTTTGCGAAAGTGATTGGCTTCGTGCGATTGACTTAGTGCTTCTGATATATCTATTGGCTTCGTGAATGTCTTTGTGGCTGAGGTTGGGTTGAGTCGATATACATTAAAGTGATGTGTGGTGGTTTGTGATATTAAATGAGATATTGTGGCACAAACCCAGGGTTCATCTCATCTGCTAAAATGTTTAGCGAATCACTGTGAGGAAACTGTATGGTACTACATAAAAGACTGACATGGTAGACACAAACTAGTGGTGGTACTCGGGTTTCGGATTATGCTTTTATGCTTGTATATTCTTCTAATCCAAGTAAGCAAAACATTTACAGCTGCAAAGGCAACCATTGTTCTCCAAATGATCAGAAAAACTTTTCTCCCAGCTTAATGAGTCAGTCCCGATTATGCATAAGATTATGAAATTCATGCGAGTTTAACTACGGATATCAGATCAAATTTGTTTGGACCGAACTGTCTTCACAGCGAGATGTCTTGGTGAGGATATCGTACAGATAAACAAGTTATTCAATGGACTGCAGGATAAGGTAATTAGTGGTAATTTTGTTTCACGAATCTGAAAACATCAAACCCCAGAGATACCCATATACCTTATTAAAGGCCAAGTCAAAGCTATCACCGCATTGGTATCGTATTGGTAAATCTCTGAAATATTCATAGCAGGTAACGTGTAGTACCAGGGGACGCCTATATGATAGATAAATAGCTTTGACATCAAGGAACGGGCTGGTATAGCGAATTAAATCATCAAAGACGTTTACGGAGACATAATCATAACGTATGACGTTCGAGAGTACTTCCTTTGGACCTAATTTCTTCTGGCCTTTAATCATGTTAAACGTGCGCTGGCAGTAATCACTCTATGCTGAATGGCTTACCTTCACAGCAGTACCGATGGATAATGATTATAATAGATAAGGGGATCTATGCTCACACCTCACCCTTATCCCCACCATGACCCCATCCTAATCCCCACCGAGACCGTGACGAAAAAGGATGCGGCTACGTTTATATCAGTCATGTGACTAATGCATGGAACTCAGAACTTCATTCCGTTATGCGGTTCAGATTTTTTAAATGGCCATATGTATGTATGTACGCTTATCCTTCAGCCATTCGTTCTGGTGCATGTCAATACTCGTTCTGTGCATCGAGTATATATATCCGGTTTTAGTATCTTTAAGATGGTCTTGTATCTGCAGATTGGCTGGCTGGTCCTCCCACACAGTCGCCCCAGTTGGTAAGGGCTGACTCATCGCCGCCCAGCCACACAGGTTATTTGCGTCTGGATGTAGTTTACTGGCTTATCCTTCACGAAGCCCTCCATATATGGGTTTTTTGGCTGAAGCATGGCGGTGTGATACCGTGCTTATCCCACCACGTAGCCCCTTCTCAATGAACAGGTGTTTGTCATAGTCGGTCCATATTTTCCGATTTGCCACAACGCTCACCCATGACGTAATATAAAAATCAATGAGATCGAACATCTCTTGCATGGGCGTCCTTTGGGAGGGTGCGTTGGGTGCGAACGCACCCCGCTTGAAAATCCTCTCAAATTTGTTTTGGGTGAGATTCTTACGAAACTGTTAAAATAGCTGTTTTTCACGTATATCTTCAGGCCACATTATTAAAGGAAAATTTAAAGCTCAAATTATCAATGTTTGACTCGTGTAAGCGAGATAGGACCAAGAAAAGATCTTTTTATAATCTTGAAAACGCTCACATTGCACCAAATGGAGTCTTCGGCCACCCAATAAATTGCCGCGCCACCAATAATTTGTTGCAAAACGCACCCCCCTTTACAAATATGGTGGGACGCCCCTGTTTTGCCACTTGCAAACAAGCGTAAAATGGCGCCGCGCTTCTCTTCGGCAGATTGTTGTTTTCCGGAACCAACGTCACAAACAGAAAACAAGGGCGGGTTGCTATATTCGACCGAGCGGTCAAGTGGGTTAGAAGCGTGATTTTTGGATCTCAGTGAAGCGAGTATAAATAAGTAAAGAGGGTTATAAGTATGTCTCAAGAGCGAATGTGGGTTCGTTCTATAATAGTAGTTCGGTCGCAACACAGAAGGAATGTTTGCCCTTTAAGATACATTTCTTAAAGGAATAGTGGTGGTGTACTAACCGTTTCTAACGCGTTCACACAACAATGTCAGTTACTTCCGTATAGCTTATGTAGATTTGACAATTAGTCCACGAGGCTGTCGAGCTCGATTCCACGGACTTACACTTATGTTTGAGTCAATATATGCTTAATATAACTTAGAAGTATCCTTCACTTTATATAAATACACATTCTTGTTCAGACGAGGATTGCAAACATTAAGGTAAGCTAAAAGTTGATTACTTACGCCAGTCAGCCAGCAAAGGTTCTCTTGTTCTCGTTCGTTCTGGAATCACCCCCGTACAAGCATACAGCATAGCTCTCTGCTTCACACAGTATAGCCTAATAACGATTCTGCGTTTAACTCATTGTTTAGTAATTTCCCATATCTTGTCATAGTCCTCGGATATTTCCGCAAACCCTTGAGTGCTCCACTTGCGTGTAACACACAGTACTTGAGTATGTTCTCGTTTCGTATACGGCCGTGTTATCTTTTATACTTTAGGAGCCATTAAGCAGCAATAAACTAGGCTATATACGGTACTTCATTAATATTGTTTCACATCCCCCCCCACTCACGCAATTGTAGCGATATAGCCGGCATATTTGGCATGCGTGCTCTGAGTACAACAAAGGCCAAGGCTGCTTCATGATATATGATTCCTGAAGGGGGGGGGGGGGGGCAAGGAGGGGGTCAGACATAACGATACGCGTACCTTACTACATATTCAAAATCACATATAGATGTCAGCATTTACATGAACCTCTCCGATCGATGACCATAAACGTAACTTCGCAATGCATTTAATTATCTATACCACCCTGTCATAATCTTGATATTAATATATTGTGGCATTTTATCACCAGCTGAAAGTAAATGAAAGAGCATGCACGCCGTCAGATTTTACGCTTTCATTTTCGATTCGTGATAAGCCTCACGTGTCGTTTTGTTGTGGCTATGGCGTCATTGATAACATTGAGAGAGAACATCGTAAATACGGTGCTCATGTCCCCATATCCACAGCAAAAGCGTAAGATTAATGATACAGAAATTCAACCAGTAACGACAGGAACACATACCAATCAATTGATACACTCGGGAAGTGACAGACCATAACTCAAAGGCTTGTGTTTAGTGACAACAACTGTCAATGAAGACAAGTGTCCTCGAGCGCCATGTAAGTACTCTGACGCTGTTGGTTGATATCAGCGTTACAGATGATTTATTGTCATGAAACAGTTGGTTTGTATTATCACATTTCTCATATCAATCACAAATACGCTGTATATGCGGTATTAATCGCGTAAATATTGTTAACATAAGGTAATAATTAAGAAATACGAAAGTATTTGGTTTGTGATAGTCAATTGATCTCGGTGTTCGCTCACTTTTGGTGGTTGCTTCCTGTATTCCTGTATTAAAGCCACACAACAACGAGGTTATTATATACTAAGGGTATCGTACAAATTATTCGTTCTTGATAGGTAAGTGAGTCATGATCGAATGAGGGTCCAAGATCAAACGAAAAACTTTCTTATAATATAATGGTCTATTTAGTTCGGAGCTATTTATATCACCAATGTCATAACAGTAAAAGAGAATATATAAGTTACAGAAACTCATCTGATGTTGACGGGTTTGGCCCATATGAGCATTTTTATCGAACCTGTTTGGCAGATGTTCATTGAAGATGATTAAGCGTTTGTTTGATATTATGTATGCAGCTGTATGACTATTTACATAAACTATGGGACAATTCCTTAGAATAAACAAAACTGGTGTTTGAAATCAAATAAATGAATAAATAGAAGGCTTGCAAACTTCGAAATATGTAGCATTGTCGTATCATCTCCTAAATGAAAAAGAATGTAAGAGAGAGAGAAAGAGAGAGATGGAGAGAAAGAGAGGGAGAGAGAGAGAGAGAGAGAGAAAGAAAAGAGAGGGAGAGAAAGAGAGTGACAGAGAGAGAGATGAAAGAGTGAGAGAGAGAGTATGATAGAGAGAAAGAGAAAGAGAAAGAGAAAGAGAGTGAGTGAGACATGGAGAGAGAGAAGTATAGGTAATAGGGGTTCTGGCGCTGTGGGGGATGTTCTTGGGACCACCTCCAACCACCAAAGCAAATCGCCCACACCCCATATATCCAACCAGCCAGCAACCATATTTCCAACAGACTAAGTTGAAGATTACTCACAAAAAGTGATCTTAAAGCGACAGGATCTGACACCGGAAGTGGAGGCCAGACGGGCAAGGAAAATCGCTTATCGCTCGTTTGACAGTCTTGCTGTCAAAGAAAATAAACACAGCACTAAGCAATTCCACAGAGGTACAAAACAGATTGAACATAACATTGATAAATGGACAAAACACACATGGATAAGAGCGATGGTCAAGCAATAAGTGTTCCTACCAAGTACGATGGTAGACCAACATTGATCGACTGTGAGGTGCATAATCTACCACCACCCATCTCAAGTAAGGTAATGGCATATTACATATTCACTAGCGTATTTTTCATAATTAATAGTTTGTACTTTATACTTGTCTTCTTGTTTATGTTTATACTAGCTAACTTCTTTTTTTATGTGATTTATTATCACAATCTGTTGCCAATATTCCTGTCCTCTGTTATAATTATATTCTATTCCAATATATGCTGGTTTACACCAGTGCTAATGAATGAATGACATTAGAAGCTTTATCCCTTCATTTCATAACTTGACAAGCTATCAACTTGGCAGTAACTTTTGGGTGCGAGTGAAAGGCTTAGAACCCACCTCAAAGACAACAATGTTGAAAAATACAAGTATGGCAATTTCATTAATGACACAACAAACATAAATATGACATGCATGTATTATACCGATCAAGATTATATAAATATGTCACTGTCATTTGACAAACATGCTAATATCTCTGTTTTCCATCTAAATATCAGAAGCCTAAATTAGTGCTACATTGAACTTGTATCATATCTAGAGACCCTCAAACACAAATGTGATGTGATATGCCTAAGTGAAGTGGGTAAACACAACATTGATACATTGCAAATATTAGCTAATTCCTTTATACATTTATATCTCTTTGCCTACACGCATCAGAGATAAGTCATTGTAACTGACAAATCACATATTATGAGACTACCCAAACACCTGCTAGCTGACAGCATAAAATTAGGTAATCTTTACAGGCACATTAGTGAAAATCTCCCAAATTTATATATTACAGAGGGGGAAACTTGTGCCCAAATAAAGCCAAGACCTTTAGTCAAGCTATATTTTGAATAAGTATGCTACATTTACAGCAAATTTGACTTTTGTCAACTCTATACTTGCAATGGTGGCAATCAAGCATACCGAAATTTGTCATACAAAATTCAAAACCTACATAACCATTGCTTCCCACTAACAAGTCTTTCACGAAAGAAAATGTCATGGCTTACAAATGCTTTAAGAAGGTCAATATAGCATCTATCAGCAATTTATTAGAAACCCAATCAAACAACTGAAAGACAAACACATTAAACATAGGACCAAACAAAACAAGCTCTAAGGGAAGCCCAATCGTCTTGCTATAACAACTAACTGAATGATAAACAAATTTATGCTAAAAAAGCATGGTCCATAATTCAGATTTCCCTCAGCTTTTTATGAGTATTTCTCTCAAATTTGAACTAAGCTGGCTGACTGGCTGATAACAGTGATACCGATAATGCACATTATTATGACGAAACAACTAATCAGAGTATCTCAGCCCAACTTATGCAAATACAATTTACATAAAATATTGTGAATTGCTTGGCAGAGATAATATTCCAGCTTATAAAATGTGGAGCTGACATTCTCGTTCCTCTGCTTTCCCATTTTTTTAAATAAATCCTCTCTACAGGTATTTATCCAGATGATCTGAAGTAGGCCTAAGGCATCCCAATATTTAAACTGTAGACCAATATTTTTATTAGCATATTTCGACAAAACATGGTGAAAAATTATATAACAAAGATTGATAAATTTCTTTGAAACTAGCAATATTTGATGTGAATATCAATTTGGGTCTAAAAAGACCATTCAACAAACCAAGCACTAATAGAAGCAACTAACGATGTACGCCAATACCGTGATGAAGGAACACGTTCTTGTTATGTATCTTGATCTCAAAAAGACATTTGACACCATCAATCATCAAATTCAGTTAGATAACCTATAATCACATGACATAAGAGGGAAAGCCTTGACCTCATTTCTGCATATCTTTCTAACAGAGCCCCGAGTATGTATGTTAATAAAACACTATCTAAACCTTTGTATGTAACCACAGGAGTCCCTCAATCCTCTGTCCTAGGTACAAATTGTTTTTCTTATGTATGCCAATGACATGAAAATAGCATACCTAATATAACATTACAACTATTTGCAGATGATACCGTTATGTTGATTCATGATTCAAACAGTGAAACCCTGATTGATAATGCCCAAATTCGGAAGAAATGGTTTGACACCAATAGACTAACTCTACATATTGGCAAAACCACCTATATATTTTGCCAACCCAGCAACAAATCTGATATATTATGGGAACCATACTTTATCCTCAATGGTGCAAATATATATAAAACAGACTGTACCAAATATAAGGGGTTGCATATTGACGAAAAAATTAACCTGGAACAAACACATAGAGGCTCTAAACAATAAGCTATTTAAATACACAGGCATATTCTACAGACTGAGAAGCCTGTACACTTCAAGGCAGCCTTAGGATTATATTATGCTTTCATCTTCTGTAGAATATCACATGGGATAGAGGTTTATGGTATGGCTAAAACTAGTAGCATCAAACCACTGCAAACTATGCAAAACAGAACACTAAAAACATTAACATTAAGACATACAAAAATAGCCGACCCAAAATCTGTACGGAGACCTAGATTTAATTCACAATTTCACACATTTCAAATTCCATGTTTGATCAACAGACATGCTGCCACTTTTATTTAATCAAATGTTTAATCCAGATATAAGGAGATGTCTTGAAGCATTAAGTAGAAGATATATGTTATTCACAACAACCAGCCACAACAGAACCCATGGGAAAATGCTTATGAATAATTATTGCTGTAAAGTCTGGAATGAAATACTTACAATCTTAATACAAATAAAACAAACCTAAACATTGCGTACTTAAAGCTCATTAAAAAGCCTATAAATATTACGTAACTTGCTCACATCCTGATACCTACTTTTACACTCCGCTATCACTAAATATTGGTTTTAATTATTAATTTATCATACATGTTTCTATATTATATATGTATTTATAAAAATGGTTTTTGGTTGCACTACCATCGCAGATGTTATGATTCAATGGTCACCTTTGATTCACATCATTTAATATAAATAACGACCTTATGGCCATTTATAGCGTATATGTTGAAGTACTCCCCTAAGCATTTCGCACACGGACTTTGAATCATTGTCTCTCAATATGAGAGGCTAGGTGTGTATGTGTGCATATGTGGTCAAGTATCAAAACAGTATAACATATATATATATATAGATATATATATATATATATATATATATATATATATATATATATATATATATATATATATATATATACATATATACATATATATATGTATATATATATCTATATATATCTATATATATATATATATATATATATCTATCTATATATATATATATCTATATATATATATATATATCTATATATATATATATATATATGAATGGCGCTTAGAATACACCTTTGAAGGCATACCTTAAATTGTAATTTGCTTTTAATAGGAACTTCTAGTCGGACGTATTTAGTTATTCCCTTAATTTGAGCATGCTGGTATTGAAGGGGTTTAACGTGCACTGGCAGTAATCCCCCTATACTGAATGGTCAGCACACACTTCTCTATACTGGTCACTTTATCATTGTTTCTTGGGCGTCCGTTTAAGACGGGTTTCACATTGTTGTGATGACCGAAAGGTCAATTGAACTCTAGAAGCAACCAGTCTTTCCGCAATGACTTTCAAAATAGAACTCAGAAAATGACAGAAAAAGCTATGGCATTTGACCTGTTCAATTCGCTGTCTTGCGACAGGGAGCTGTAGCACATATAACACTTGGACCGGTCTATAGGTTTTTCATTGCCCATTGATAACTAAGTTTTCAGAAAATGCCCTTACCTGTCTTATATCAGAGATAATATCAGATTGCTTTGTTGTCGTGACGTAAGGTCCAATAGGGCATCCATTTTACCATTTTTTAATATCTGATGAGTCTTACTGATGAGGGTAAATACTCGCTACTGTAGTCGGCCAAAGGATTGTCAGACGGTATTCGAACTAGAGGCCGCTAACACAAACGGCTCTTACAGACGCAGCCAGATACATGGTTGTGTAATCCTAGTATTAGCACCACCCACAGAGGTATTGCGTTGTTTGCCGAATATGACAAACGAAGTGTCAATCGTTTGACATGAAGCAAATCTATTCTCGAAAGATGAATGTATGATGTTCGCGAACTCAGGGCTTATTTTGATAAAGCCTTACCCAAATACACCTATAAGTTGTCTACTATACAGCGTCGCGAACTTTGGGGGCAGCGTACACATTTACCGATTTTGATTCAGGGAATAATACATTTGCGGTGAAGGTCTCGAGGGTGAAAATAGATCTCACTGCGCATCCAGCCATAGCTCCTGATAGCGTGTATCTTCTAATAAGACGTTTTATGTTATCCCCGTTAGTTTGTGAACCTGTGTATCTGGTGTTGGCAATATGATCGCCCTAATCGATGTACATCACGACAGGTGAGTAATGAAATAGAAAAGTCAATGGGATCAAGGTCGAAAGCTATCTCTGAATGGAATCTATAACAAGCAGTTTTGTGGAAGCAATAAGACAAATGGTGCTTTTCCGAGTTTGCATTGACTGTGTCATGGTATATCATGGTTATGACTGCATATATTTGGTAAGATGACTCAAAATATAATAACATTGCATCAATAACCCATCCTACTCTCAAACAATGCCTGCCACTCACCATATATGATTTACCATCCTTAGAAAGAAGCTCCTTCACAACATTTGTCGCTGTTCACCTATAAGGTTACCAACCGAAATTACCGTTCGGTATTGAGTCACATATCACTCACATATTGCTCATTTAATGGTTTAAATGTGTCTGGAAACGCACTTTGTGCTTCGTCAAAGAGAGGTGCTGTTGAATGACTATAATTCCGAAGTACATTAGACAACTGTGTACATAAACCATACAGCCGTTAGGGGTCGCTTAAAGACGCTTACTATCAAATTCGAAACAAACAGTATGATTTACGGCGTCTAAGGTAGAAATTCGATCATATCAGAGAAGCAATTGTTATAATGACTCAAGGCATACATCGGCTTGACATTGCCTATACATTGGTCTCGCATATTTCATCAAGATACATTACCATTTTAATCATCTCTGCAACCACTGCAGTAGAATAGCAGAATCAAACGAATTAAGGATTATTTTGTTGAACATATTTTGTATCATACATCATGACATCACTTTATCGATTATTTATTACGACTTCTTGTGGGGTGATCTTGGTTAAAAAAAGTTGATTGCACTTTTACATTATAGCACCTTGACATTATAAGACGCAAATTGAATATATATGGCAATCAACATGGCCATTTATTTTTCTGCATACCCGCTTTCTTATTGGCTGCCATATCTATTTATGAATCAGATGTTGACAATCTATTGAATAAACCCTGTATATAATAAAATGAACCCGCATTGTTTGGTGATAGATTTCAAACAAATATAGTAATATTTGTGCAGCGTATTCACACATATATCATGTTATCTGCACCGAAAAAATGAGCTCCCTTAACTGGTACCCCGGCTGGCAGGATATTCTCTCATTGCATTGGCAGGGTTGCTATTTATTGGCTTCCAAAACTAAGTGTTTAAAGGCAATATGAAAAACAGCAAGGAGATCAAAGTGCCTACAAACAATGTGTCGCTTTTATTTTCTATGCAAATGCATAATGAAGGGTTGATGAAGTGATATCTTGTCTGCATTAAATTGCCTGTAAAGGTTTTGACTACAGGCTCTGACGTTTTAACAATGGGGTGCATATTTTGCTCCGAAAGCTGATTCGTGATGTAATTTCATCCAGTTTGACATTTTTGAAACCTGAATTGTCGGTCTAATCGGCAGGCTGACACACAGGATGTGCTCTCTGCGACACAAAAACACACACATGTCATGATAATTGTACTTCTTAATGCTTAGAATAGTCGGAGAAATGTGGTTAGGTTTTAATCTATGGTGATTTTGAAATAGTGATATGGAAGAGATAGAGAGTGGCAGAGCGTTGGCGTGTCAATGAGAAAGATGGAGAGAGGGGGTGAGAAGGGAGACTTGCTGAGGGAGGGGAAGAAAGAGGTGAGGGAAGAAATGAGAGAGAGAGAAACGGTCGGTCGTTTAGTGGATAAACATGACTTATATGCAATATTCATGCTTCTCAAAATATAGCAGCACAACTCCACAAGCTTTAATAACCTATTTTACTTACTAAAATATGGTCTACGACAAAACCACGGCCAATTCCGCGAATGATCTTACAGAAACTGTCAAAAGCGGCCTCATCTTGTTCGCAGATGTGTTCTAATATAGCAACAACCTTCTCTCCGTCTGTGTGGTTCTGTTAACAATGAAGCCAGAGAGGGTTGATCGAGAAGCACATGCTAATCTTGCCGGGCACTCATTAGTAATAATGATTAATGCGCTATTATACGATTATTTGACCTTAAGTTGACATGACCAATCCGTACACTTACTAGGCTAGTTATTCGTTGTCTGTGATCTTTTGTGATGAGTCCTCCTGCAATCATAGGATTCCACAAATCCGCAGGAGGAAGTTTTTTCATCAAATACAATCGATGTTTATTCAGAATGCATACCCATTGTTCTTCCTCCGCCATGTCTCTAAAACAGACAAATGTTTACTGGTAGAGATCAAATGAATTGCCAGCTCTTTCCTATCTAAGATGGAACCACCTTAGACTAAAACATATTTGTATGTATGTATGTATGTATGTATGTATGTATGTATGTATGTATGTATGTATGTATGTATGTATGTATGTATGTATGTATGTATGTATGTACGTATGTACGTATGTATGTATGTATGTATGTATGTATGTATGTATGTATGTACGTATGTACGTATGTACGTATGTACGTATGTATGTATGTATGCATTTATACTTGTGTGCATGCATGCATGTATGTATGCATTTATACTTGTGTGCATGCATGCATGTATGTATGCATGCATGTATGTATTTATGTATGTATGAATGTATTTATGTATGTATGTATTAACGAACAGTGGAAAGCGATAGTGTATGAGCCTTTAGAGATCCCATCAGCCTGTATAACTTACATAAAAACAGGTTACATTTATAATTTATCTTGTCATGATGAGCATAGGTTACTAGACAAACACCACTTTTTTTTTTACTTTTCCTGTATTCAAAATTCAACTGCGGTCTGCCGCCTTTAATCACACTGAACACCGCCTTGTAAATCTCACATTTATTTAAATATGTCAGTGCCTGATTCTGTTGTTAACAAGGTTGATATATAGTTGTGAAATTATATACAAACTATTTCTGAAGCTTGGGATGTCTGTAACGCACTATGGCCCGAACACTCGGATCGATCTGTGTTGATACCGTGGTGTACAACCCTTGTTGCTCACAAAAACAAGTGAATAACTAGAAAGGTGTTAAGGGGTGCAATTATGTTAGCAAACGCGTGGACTTTGTCGTTGTCAGCCACATCTATATTTAGAAGTTTTGCGGAAGAAGATTGATTCAAGAGAATGTTTATTCTTAACCAAAGCATGGTTCAATATCCCGATAACCTAAAGCACTTTGTGCCTCTTCAAACAGAGGTGCTGTTGAGTGACAATGATATAAGTCAACAGACACCTGTTTGTATGAAAGTCATACAGGCTGATGGGATCTCTAAAGGCTCACACACTATCGCTTTCCACTGTTCGTTAATTGTGAAGAAGCTTATGCGTCTATGGTGTTTTCGGGAAAGTTACCTCCTACATATAAAATAAACCCTTCGAAGAATGACTCATAAGACACGCATTTAAAATGTTTCTATGAGTGGTAGTCTTCTGCTCACCACTCGATCCGCATGACACGTGGCTGTGTCTTCGTGTTGTGTTCAAGAAGTGATAATAAAACACAGCTCAGTAACGATCGGCGAGGGGGTGGTAGATTCCGTACAACAAGGATTTTAGGATTAGTAATATTATTTATTATCTTTGGGCAATTACCAATCCGAAACAAACATTTATATACTAGGCTGACATGTACTTGGATGATGCCCCGCTTGGAGCCACTTGCTTTACCTTTCGGGATGAGCTGATTCCATAGCTCATTACCCACAGAGTTCATATAAATTAACTATAATCTGTTTCTCAGAAAAAGATGCTCCCCCTGGTCATCCATGGTCCCCTAAATATTTACACATTCAATTTTGATAGTAACGTGACCTAGTATTAAACATAGCTACATTAATTGTTGTATCAGTCAAATACTTGGATTCTATGCTGTGCGGCTGACCGTCGTGTGTGTTTGTTTGTCAATAGAACACCCGCGAACTTTGGATAACTTTGTCAGGTCCGCTGCCACGGTACGATTCAATTAACCCTTCCCTTTGGAATTATTTTGCAGTTCTTGGGCCAACATGCTTATGTTTATCTCATAATATCGCCACCCGGTAGTGGCGATGTGTACACGACCCTGTGTAAGCAGCAAAGTTATCTGGTGCTCGGTCAAGCATGTACACTGAAGGTTTAGAGGTGCATTGAGTGATGAAAAGCAAGTATGCTATGCATCACACACACAAAGAGTGATAATGCTGAATGATACAGTGCTGTGAACCACGCTGGCTGATAAGGGTAAGCACTCTCTATTGAAGCCGGCCAGAGGATTGTGAGACCCTCACTAAATCACACTAAGGTAGCGGACAGATAGAGGGTTGTGTATTATGAGCAATATATCACTCACCAATGTATAGGGTTGATTGCCAAATATAACACATAAAACGTCAATCTTTAGGCCTGGTGTATCGTGTTTATCAACAAATAACGAATTAATTACGAAACTGTATAATACTTTCTTCTTTTAGTAAATGTCAATGCCTTGGCGAATTTTATATATCTGATTGTATGATACGCATGTGCTTCCATGTGCTGACATTAATTAACATGGACGATTACGTTATAGGTTTTGCCCAACTGGCAATGCGACTAAGAACTTGTTTGGCATACAGTGAAGGTTACAACCCTTATTTCGGCACAAAATCTTATATTATATGGGTGACTTTATAAACTTTTTCATATCAAATTGTCCCCTATCAACAAAATGGATCAGACCACATAATGCAATCAACATAGCAAATGAAAATATATAGAAACAATATACACGTATATAGAAACGATAATGTACGTGCTTAAGTTTACCTTGTAATATCGCCCCAGGAAAGCACTATTGTTAAATGAGCGGTTAGTCACAAGCAGGTGTGTTCCTGGCAATAAAGCACTCACTCTATTTGTCAAAATGTCAATCCTTTAGCACGATAAGTGTTTTCTCAAAAGATGAATTAATCTGAACTGACGAAGGTCGTACACTTCACCGAAACCTTTGAGCTTTAATTGTCACAGAGGCGTAGACGCTCTACATCCATCACAGCAGTTGATATAGTGTGTGTGGGGGGAGGGGGGGTGCGGGGATGAGTTACTGACCCTGTCTTCCTCACCTATCAATGTGGCAATATCACCTCGTATTAGATGAACACTGCGTGAAACTCCCTTGTTCTAGTGGATGCTTATCTAGTATTAAGTCAGAGAAAGTATTTACCCACAAATACAGAAGCGATATTGAAAATGCTTGTGTTGACCCGATAACGGCGATGTGCAAACAATAGAAGTGAAGTTGCTTAGCATATCTGTAAATTCTCTGGTTCGAGGTCCAACATGAACACTGACATCGTATTCAGTTGTCCCAACTTGAGGCAAACTAGCAGGTTGAAATAATAGAGTTTAGATCAGCACGCTGAACGGCGAAATGAATAACCGGTTCTTAAAGGAGACAATCGCTTGACATGTTCTCAAAAGGTGAATTAATCTCTCTTTGCGCTTTGTTTGATAAATCCTGACCAAAGTGCTACCACGTAGATAAAGTCCTGGGCATTTCGTGCCAGTATACAAGTACACCAAATATGGAGACAATCCCTTGACATGATGTAAGCGTATTCTCAAAAGGTGACTTAATCTCAACATATGACGTTCACACACTTCACCAAAACCTTTGCACTTTATTTAATAAATCCTGACTAAAGTGCTACCAAGTAGATATAGTCCTAGGCTTTTCGTGCCTGTATATAAGTACACGAAATATAGATTTGGCAAAATATACATTTGCGAAAATGCTGTTGGTTTATCTTATGCTGTCAGCATGGTAGTATGATGATCAAAATGTTTCATTTATAACATAAGTAATATTTCACTGGTTGACCTTCATGTTATCATACCATATGTATGTGTTGCTCTTACAATCTTACAACACACATCTACTTAACCCACTTATCTACCTTAAACATGTTCGATGAAGGTGTATTGATATACGTCTACTCTTATTTGTGAAATTACAGTAGTGTTAATGGAGGACATTAGATTTTATGCATTGAGTGGAATATGATAATGAATAATCAATATTTGTCAATTTCACCTACGATTGTGCATATGGAGCGAAATGTTATCAAATCAGCGGCAGTAAGTAGCAAAAGCACATATACAGACCACATTTACATAATCTATACCAAGGGAGATTGGATTTGTTTTGTGAGGCATCATGAATAAACTAAGGAGGTCGAAAGTGCACAGGCGCCCACAGAGCATTTGCGCTGGCCAGTTACCGTTTCTGAACAAAGACAAATATATATGCCCAACTTCACACCTATGACATTTACCTTATTTGGCTATTTTTCAAATCCTCAATGGCGCCCTGAAGGTCATGAGGCAGCTAGAATTTCAACATAGCTATATATAATCAAACTATCAGCGAAACAACGATTAAAGAAGGTATCTTTTTTCCGAACATAGTATTTCATTGAAAAAGAAACATAAAAAAAAAATCCCTTCACGTTTGTTGAATGAAATACCACCCTGAATGTGTACAAATCGTTTGGCTGAGGTAAAAAAAAAGATCCAGATGTCAGCCATTTCATGAGCCCGAGAAAATTATTCAAATTCACAACAACAAACAAGTTGTGATATTTTTCTTTAGAACACTTGCACTAATTGGCAGAGTCAAGATCGGTACGTAAAATTAACATGTTAATAGTTCAACGAAATACATCACACGCTTCAATGTTATCAAGAACACTGGCGCACTTAAAGTTGAATAAAAAGTGGCTAAATATGTGGACCACGTTATTGGTTCTAGCTCTTTTTAATTTTAGGTAATAAAAGCTCTGTTATTCCATGGAACCCTATTGGCGTATTCGCTATTGACAAGACACCTCACCTCATCTCATTTTGACATAACCCAGATTATAAAGTGTGACTAGCACAGATGCTGTCCAGGTAAAGTTCTTTCACCTGATGCTGTCATCGACTGACGGCCGCGGGCTGTACATGCATTTTTAGTTTACTTTCGATTTTGAAAATCGTTCATATTTTTATATTTGTGCTTGTCAGTCAACTGATTCTTCTCACATGAGCATATAACTTGTTATCGATACATTATATGGACATTAACATGGAAAAAAATTACACTGATCTTACCTTTTATCCTTAAATTTGCAAGATTTTCGTAGGATAATGGCGAGCCGGTTCGATTGAACTGCGTCTTGAAAATGCGTGCGCATAGCAGTTGTCTTGTGACGTGGTCGCATCGCCATATAGGGGGTGCGTTATGGAAGTCATAACGCATCTGTACATTTACAATACAGTTGAGTACCCCTTTACCATCGAATATTGCGTTAAGTAATGCCTCTTTGTCTTTCCCCTGACAGTATTAAAACAATTATGAGACAACCATATTAATGTAATGGATACCTCCAGCTATAAGCCCTATAATAGCATCATGCAAGCCAAAGGGGAGCTGAAGCATTTTAAGCAGTTGTTCTCGATTGATTCAGAATGGACACATTTATCGCTTTTCCAGCGAAATATTGTCCAATCTCTCATTGTTTTAAAGGCATCGCCGTTTAAATGTATTATATTCCCCACAATTGAGGTCATGGGATTTCGCCATTGATACCCAGGGAAGTATTGTCGACTGGAAGTGATGTAACGAAATAAAACCAAGTTGACCTTTGAACGGAAACCCTTCTTCAAGCTAATGAGCAGTAGCGCAGAGAACTAGACCTAAGCTTACTTGTCCATTTACCTTTGTTGCGTCAGTACCTGCGTTCGACAATTAACAAAGGAATTGTCTTATGATTTGCCCACTGCAATGGTCCAGAGCTGTTGAAGACGCGGAAGCGGAAAATGAGAAGCGCGAACTCTCCTGTGAATGAGAAGGCTCGAATTTGTGGTGATGATTTTGTGGATTTGGATAAATAAGCAAAGGAATTTCCTTATGAAAAGAGATGCGTAAACTCTCTTGTGAACAAGTAGGCTCGAATGTCAAGGGAGATTCAAAAGGAATAAAATACAGTAAGTGATTTATGCAATCGAGTATGGATGAGTTATTCACAACTATTCAATCACTGGATCAGTGCTCGATATAGCACATTCATTCGTGGCTTAGTTCTCCGTGTACTGCAATTATTCCAGTATAAAGGTACTCACATAGATTTGATACAGATATGCGTATCTGGCACTGATTCGGGGGCATTTATCATCGAATTGCTCTAGCTCTCTCGTAATAATGACCCAGTCATCCCTATATTCCCACGCCTTAACCATGGTGTACTTCCAAATTACATTCTCATATTCCACCATATAACATAGACACGCCCCATACATATATGTCTCACACTCCAGCATGCAACATAGACACGCCCACATGTACATGTCTCACACTCCACCATACAACATAGTCACGCCGACACATTCATTTATCACAATCCACGCGTCCACTATGTTATTTGCTCGGTAGTCTAGTTTGCAGTGTATAGAATAATATGTGAAGCATATTGCTTCTTAGTGGAAAGTTTTGTTCCATTGTATATAATAATTAAAGATTAATCATAACAAGAGGGTTAAAAATATTTGTATATGCTCTGTTTAATGTAACATACGGCCAAACTTTTAGATAAGGATGTGCCATGGGAAAAGCATGGTGCTCCATCCCCGTGTGTAGTAGACTGTATTTCACATAATACCTAATAGTTTGAATTTTTCTAAACGATAACACATATAATTGCTGTATTTTGTGGAGGTAGTGTGGTTGTACTCAGTGATCTATTATTTGGTGGTACACTACCATGCAGTCGGTAGGTAAATGTCTGCAGAATGTTGTTTATATATGACAAATAGGTTCAGCACGATAGAACACCTGTTCCTGATATATGAAACGAAAATTTTCTGGATTTTGAAGAGTGACCTCAGTTATTTAATGGCAAATCTAACTACCTTATCATGCCGACGATATCCTATTCAAGAAAAAAATCTCATGATCTCCGAGCCACCACGCAATTCTACAGAGACTAGCGAGTTTATATCTACGCCAAGGCAGTACACATTGCCATCTTCAACTTTTAAGGTTGTGTTCTGTAACGCTAAGCACATAATGGACCGAGCTTACTCCTCCATTAAGCAATGCTCGCAGCACTTTGATATGGTCCCTGGCCGAAACGGCCGTCCGTACACGCAAATACATGCAATTGTGTATTTTGTTAGCATCATTTTCATGATATTGTCATATGTTTTATGTATTGGTAAAATGAATTTACAAGGATGTGTCTATCAACATGTACGCATGTATGCCATTATATACACACATGTATGTCTTTGTGGGTTTTCTCACGAGGGCTTTGCTTGTCAAACGTTGATCAGATTGCGTGTTTTTATTTGGACGTCACACTGAAACGCGAAATTGTTACATCTGCACACCAGAAAGCATCACTTTATTTACTTACGGCAAATTCGTCGAGGATCTAGTACAAAAACACAATAAAACTATTTCATGTGTGATACTGACTAAAGCTTACAATCATATCAAGCAGTTAACATAAATAAACAAAACGTGCCTCAACCCGACACAAAATGCATGTAATCAGGGATGTAAAGAAACGCTACTTGATGAAATTGTATTTTATTCCCACAAAATACATTTTGCAATCCTGAACTTTCAATTATATTGATGAGTATGATTAAGCGTACGAATGTATGATATGACCACAATTGTACCCACACAACATCAATGGACTAGGACTAACCTGAGAATACGGTTCAAACTCGCCATATTTCCTCCATGCAGGCTAATGTGATTTGATAATATAGTGAGAAAACTTCATCAGAGTTGATCCTATCTAGTGGGACTCTTTGTCACAAATGAGGTACCAATTGAAGACAACATAAAACCCTCTAGAGACACAAACGAACCCTTTCTTCACCTTCCGTCCATTTGGAGGGAGGTAAATAACTTGACACAAGGAAGTTCGTGGCCACCAGTAAGCAGGGACAGTCCGCGACCCAACCTTGATTTTATTGCTTCCAATAGGCCGATACCCGCCAATCATCAAATTATGGGTTCCCAATTGCCCCTTACATCCAGCTATCATCCAATTGAAGGCTTGCAGCTGCAGCTTATACTGCCAATCCTCAATAGATGGTTATTTGGCTGCACCTAATACCCGCCAATCATCAAATTATGGACTAGCAGCTACCCTTAAAACTCGCCAATCATCAAAACGTGGATCTGAACTACCACTGATACCCACCAATCGTCAACATAAGGGTACCCAACTGCCTCTGAGACACACGCCAATAATCACATTATGGCAGGACAGTATCAAGTCACAAACTGTGTCCATACTCTGCCCATCACCTGGACCTGACTGATTGTGTCTCTCCGAATCTGAAGACAAGGTCAGCAGAGCCTGTAATGGGCGACAACACTGCTCTTTGCCGGTCAGTAGTGCGTTTTTCGATGATCCCTGTAGTTGCACCTACAAGTACCTCAATGTGTCCTACCAATGTGTACGTAAGTACCCATCATAACTCGTGTATAAGTTTCTTCATCTTCAGCACTTTCCTTTAATTAACACCACGAATATTCGAATGGTCGTCAAGCCCCTGGCCTTACCTACTTGTCTTTTTCAGGTTAGAACATTTGCTTAAACGAGCCTTCCGTTTCGACGTTATTTAATGAATCAGACTGTTATGTATGGGCTTAATTCCGATCCCAACAGGATCGTACTGTAATGTATTGGTGTAGTTAAGAGCCTAACAGGATCAGACTATTATGTATGGGCCTATTTTCGAACCCAACAGGATCACTGTTTTACTTGTTATCATTTCCTATCCCAACACAGTCGGACTGTTATATATGGAATTAGGATCAGACTGTTATGTATGGGATCAGTTCCGATCCAAACAGGATGATACAGTTATCTATGGGAGTATTTTCGATCCAAACAGGTAGAGATTGCCATGTATGGGCTTAGTTCCGATCCCAGAATGATAAGAATGAATAATGGGATTATTATCGATCCCTAGAGGATCAGACTGTCATGTATAGAAGTAACAGGATCAAACTGTGAAAAAAGGGATTGTTTCCGATCACAACAGGATCGAGCATAGGATTTGTTCAGATCCCCACAGGATCAGATTGTTATGTATAGGATCAGTTCCGATCCCAACAGGATCAGACTATTGTGTATGGGACTAGTTCCGATATCAGCAGGATCGAACCGTTATGTATTGGGTTTAGTTCCGATCCCAAAAGCATCAGACTGTTATAAAATGGAGTAGTTATGATCACAACATGATCAAACTGTTATGTATTGTTTCGATCCGAACAGGGTCATACTGTTTTATTTGGTATCAGTGATAATATGGCCAAGTGTGAATAATGGAACTAACAGTGTCAGACTGTGGGAATATATCAAGGGAGTAAATGATGATCCTGACAGGGGCAGGCTGTAGGATTAAGGCCTGGGGTGAATGTCATTCGGATATTTAACCTATTTGTGGTCAACTAGATTTTGTAGTTTTAAGCCAGGTAAAAATCGGTAGGGAATTTCCGCGCTTGGAAAATTAGGGAAATATTAACCATAATGGGTTTCTAATTGCTAATGGCTCATCACAACAAACTATCACCCTCAAAATGACCCTAGCCCGGTAACCAGACCTAACTATCATTGACTAATTCTGACATAGAGGCCAATTGTAGGTCTACAATTATCCCCATTTTCACCCATACCAACAGAAAATACAGGCGATTAAATCTGTTGTACAATCGCTGTGTCTTGAAAAAGTCGTAGATAACAATTCGACCGTACATTTAAGACAGATGAATCGTCCAACCGAAATGAACAAAGTGCCATGGAAAAGAAGGACAACTTACCATAGACTGAAGTGTGGTAAACAGTCGACTTGATTGAGTCACAGAACAAATCGATTTCTGAGTTCGTGACGCATGCGCACGATCTCCGTGACTATTGGGTTGCAATAAGAAATTGGATTCGCTCTTGATGTGCTCCTTCACAGACATGTTGATGGTATTAAATATGGTCCTCTGAAGACGTAAGGCAACGGGATGCAGTATTCCGGTTATCTGGTTCCATGTTAGATATATCGTTAGTTGACAACGAAAATACTCGATCCTGCTGATTCTGATTGAGGCGGTCAAAGTTATTTTGGATACACTGCGCGGTGCGGGGTGGGGGTTGGGTGTCATGCGCGGCGATCCTGAAAACGGGCCAGTGACTCCTGCGCAGGAAAAATCGGTGGTTACTGAGTGGTTAACAGAAAAGGGGAATTTCGCATGGTGTACTCTTAAGCTTTGTCCAGACAAGCATTTTTGATCGCACCCAATGCGCACTACAATCACTTTTTTGGCCGGCCCACACAGTCGATATAGATTACATTGCAATCGATTTTTGACCTACGACTCAAGAGGGAACGCATGAAACCCTTACCCAGTTGGAAGACATAATAATGTCGGGATGCAATAAATGAACGGTGAGACAGATAAACAAACGTTTTCACACGTAAGCGTTTTCTCTCAAGAAAGAAGGATTGTCACTTCCGCAAATGCACAATCGTGATTTTCAGAGCTCTAGTGGAGCTAATCGACTTTGATTGGATCGCACAAGCCTGGACAAGAAACCGCTATAGCGTGCGTATTCAATCTGCTTTGTGTATTACAGTCTGGCCAAACCAGAACTGAAAACGCTCAAAAAACATGATTCACACCAAGAAACAAACACACAAACCGATTGTTATCTGGCCAGGTACTAACAGCTAGAGTCAGGCGTTGTCACTGTAAATTGTCGTCTTCCCTATCGAGAACACATGGCGTACGTCGTATCATATTCTTTTTCCCGCCTCTGTGCGTTCGGTACATAAATATCGATCGGGATAACATGAATTCAGCTATGTTTATTGCTACGTCATCGGCTCCAGGGCTGTAGGTTGACATTAGCAATTTGAGGCCAATAAAACCTCCCGGACCAACGTGGCGCCAGGATAGAAAATGCTTTTACTCCACCATTTTGGCCCCAACTCATCCCAGAATGCACCTCACCTCACTTCATCATCCTGTCCCTAACCCACTTCACCATGCTGACTTCACCTCACTTCATCATGCTGACCCCACCTCACTTCATCATGCTGACCCCACCTCACTTCATCATGCTGACCCCACCTCAATTCATCATGCTGACCCCACCTCACTTCATCATGCTGACCCCACCTCACTTCATCATGCTGACCCCACCTCAATTCATCATGCTGACCCCACCTCACTTCATCATGCTGACCCCACCTCAATTCATCATGCTGACCCCACCTCACTTCATCTGCTGACCCCACCTCACTTCATCTGCTGACCTCACCTCACTTCATCTGCTGACCCCACCTCACTTCATCTGCAGACCTCACCTCACTTCATCATTGTAGCCCCCCATTCACTTCATCATGCTGACCCCACCTCACTTCATCATGCAGACCCCACCTCACTTAATCATGCTGACCCAATCTCACTTCATCTGCTGACCTCAGCTCACTTCATCATGCTGACCCCACCTTATTTCATCTGCTGACCTTACCTCACTTCATCTGCTGACCTCACCTCACTTCATCATTGTAGCCCCCACCCCCTCGCTTCATCATGCTGACCCCACCTCACTTCAGCATGCTGACCCCACCTCACTTCATCATGCTGACCCCACCTCACTTCATCTGCTGACCCCACCTCACTGCATCATGCTGACCCAACCTCACATCACCATTGTAGCCCCACCTCACTTCACCATACTGATCCCAACTCATTTCACCATGTTGTCCCTATCTTAGCTCACCATGCTGACTTCGCCACACTTAACCGTGCTGACCTCACATCAGCTTACTATGTTGGCCGATCTATATTGGTCATAATAATCCCGCCATATTGCCGCAAGCTCTACACATTTCACCGCTTCTGCTGCCTCACTCTCAAAGAGCATTCATTCGCCTCTCGTACACTCGTCTGGAGGAGACCAGTAGCTGTCGGGCAGTCATTAAGTAGACATAAGTGTCTGAACCGCCTCTTAAAGGCCTACGCCAGTGCGATTAGCTCTTGTTTCATCTCACTTTAATGTGTGCACCAAGCTTGCCGACATCTGTTACCGGCTGTCATATGTGCTGAGCATCCAAGGGGGGTTCGACTGCAGACTTATTGACGGGCAACCCGGAAACAATTAGTGTCCATTTTCACGCCTTCCAAGCTGTTCCATGGGTTGTGTAACTGCCCCTTAATAAGTTTGATTATTTATTTTCACTAATAAAACTCATATGAATAAAAGTCTGGCCAACTTCAGAAAATATTATAAATATTCCGATCACTGATGCTGCGTTTCATAAAGCGCAGTGACAGAAGAATGCGTGCTTTTGTAGTTGTTATCTCTAGCGAGTCAATACACCTCATGTTTTTTATTGCCTAGCTTTTTATGAGGTTTTTAATCTATGTATAACACAAGACGCGCTCACCTCTCCACTCCCCCAGCTAACAACTAAAGTATGGACATGATATCACCAGGTCGCCTTGCTCCTCTATTCATTCGTCGTACACTGCCGTAGTGTGTTTGTGTATGTACATGTGAACTTGACATAAGGAGGCCTTTCTCCAGGCGCGTTTTCGTGCAGGTTACAATGCTAAGCTTGGTTAAGGAGCCCCGTCCCACCATTCAGGTATCGTCTCATGTATTTCGCTAACATGTATTCATGCCGCAGTCAAAGCCCATTTATGCATGGCTGTGCTCACACAGGGCGTTTTTAAAGTAGGTCAACTGAAGTGTAACGATTAAAATAGCAGACTAACAATCTATAAGTACGAGAGTCTCAACAGTTTTAACAGCGGCGAGCGTTTTCCGACACATAACAACGGTCAATTTCAGACATCTCTTGTTCTTTAGCCCCGCCCTGACCATGCTCAATAAAACGAAACACAGTTTAGCTTCTCCCAAAATGAACGTTAGCCCCCAACCTTCACGTCCATACTCTATCGCATATTGTAAACGATAGCCCCACCCCGACAATGCTCTGTGACACGAAATATAGGTAAGCCCCGCCCTGACCATGCTCCATAAATCGCAATAAACGTAGGCCCCGCCTGCACTGTGCTCCAAAACACGAAATCCACGTCAGTCCCACACCGCCCATGCTATAAAAACACAAATTAAACGCTACTCCGCCCAGACCGTGCTCTTTAACACGAAACACACATTAGTCCCGCCCCGACCATGGTTCATAACACATACATACACCTAAGTTCCGCCCTAACCACGTTCCATAACACGAAATACATTAAGTCCCGCCCTGATCAAAAATACACTTAATTTCCGGACTGACCATGCTCCATAATACAAAATAAGCGCAACCCCCGCACTGACCGTGCTCCATAATACGAAATACACATTGGTCCCGCCTGAACATGCAACCAAACACCAAATAAACGCTACCCCGCCCTGACCGTGCTCCTTAACACGAAACACACATTAGTCCCGCCCTGACCATGGTTCATAACACATAAATACACCTAAGTTACGGCCTAACCACGTTCCATAACACGAAATACATACAAGTCCCGCCCTGATCATAAATACACTTAAGTTCCGGACTGACCATGCTCCATAACACAAAATAAGCGTAACCCCGCCCTGACTGTGCGCAATAACATGAAATAAACGCTACCCCGCCCTGACCGTGCTCCATAACACGAAATAAGCAATAGTCCCGCCCTGGTTATGCTCCATAACACAAAATAGGCGATACCCCGCCCCTTACCATGCTCCATAACAAGAAATACACATTGGTTCTGCCCCTGACGATAAATCGACTTAAGTTCCGGCCTGACCATGCTCCATAACAGAAAATAACCGTTACCCCCCCTCGGCCTAACCATGCTCCATAACACGAAATATACATTTGTTCCGTCTTGACCATGCCCCATAACACGGTATACCGATAAGTCCTGCTCTGACCATGCACCATAACACACAATACCCTAAAATCCCGCCCTGACAATGTTTCAAAACATGAAATAAGCGTGACCTAGTACTGACCATGCTCAATAACACAAAATACACATTTGACCCGCCCTGACCATGCTCTACGGAACAACATAAGTCCTGACTATTCCCCAGATCACGAAATACCAATTAGTTCTACACTGACCACGCTCCATAACACGAAATACACATTCGTCACACACTGACCATGGGTCATAACATAAAATAAGCGATACCTTAGCGCAAAATTGTTTTATGTGCTGTACATAAAATTTATAAATATTTGCAATTATTCATTTATATATATAAATGAGTAAAACTAATGGATAGTTACTTTACCAAAACTATTGAATCATATTTTTAAATAAGTTAAAAAATCATTTATGACAACATGATGAATTATACGCTTGTTTGAATTAAAATGATGACTGGCCGTAGAAGTCTGATATCTGCAGGCAAAGGGTTCCCTAGTCTAGCGCCTGATTCTCTAGAGGTGCGGCTACCATACTGTAGGCGGGATCTTGGTACAACTAGTGTCCATGGATTGGATGTTGACCTAAGTTCTCTGCCTGGCTGGTAGATGATATTCTTTGAGGTATTGTTGGGCTGATGTTGTGTGCAGCACTTTGTACATCGTGCTGAGGCTCTTGTAAGCTACACAGTGTTTTATGGGTAGCCATTAATGATGTGAAATAACCTGTGTTATATGTTCTCTCTGCAAACTCTTACATGCAAACAGCCTATGTTGTTTTGGGCCAGCTGTAATCGTGCCAGGGTATTGTCTGACAATCCAGCTAATAATCCAATATGGAAATCTCCATTGGTCTGATCGCTTTCATTCGAACCAGCACATTTCGCCAAAGGAGTCGTGTGAAAAGCTGGCTGCCATCAGCCAATCCATTTCGGTCAATGAGGTAGCGAGCAATGAGTTCCAGACGACGAACTACTATATAGTCGAGTATTTGGAATTACGTATCCTTCCCTACGCAAGCGCAGTATTCGAATTAAACTGATGAAAAGGTGCGTATTTTAAACGACTTATTCATGATATCAGCGCTATTCCCAAGATTCTAACCCTGCAGCGCCTTGAGCATTAAGCGCTTCTTCCGCAGCTAGCCAGACATTCTGGGGAGGCAAAGTCCACAAGCATATATGCTTCATTACCGAACGCAGTCATGTCAATTGAATTGAGATCTGTTGTACTGTAAGAAATACTATCGCTGCTATTCCCGTCCGTCCCACCCACTCGAACTCCACATCATGGGTTAGTCAGCCAATAATTAAGCTGTACCTGACTGTGCAGGTAATGACCATGTCCTACAATGCATTGTATCGAGACTTAGTCTATCGGCAATCGTCGCCTTCTAACTTCGGCGTTATAGCGCTGATAAACCCAGGACAACAAACCTGCACGTAAGTGTATAGTACGTTGTCTATTCCACACACATCTTTGTAAGGCTCCAACTACCGTAAATATTAAAAGCCTCCAAAAAAATTAACAGTCTCAGTATCAGCAACGCCGGTATGGGGTTGGTTTAATGCCAATGATTTAACAAAACTTCTAGACAGCCTTGGATTCAAGGCAATTTATCATGCATGTATTCTCGAAAATTGGTACAAAACGAACAAGAAATTGCTCTAAAATTATTTATTTGATACATCTATATGATAAAATGTTATATCAGCTTAGCCATTTAAAGCGTTTCGCCATGTCTTCAAAAGAACCATTACTCAAAGAAGCGTTGCAAATAATTTTATGCCGAAATTTAGCATCTGCACACCATACTGAATAGGACGTTCACACCTATATAACTGTAGCGACAATCATTAAATTATGTAGAGACGAAGACGCGTTGACTTTAAATTGATTCTTTTATTCTCCGACTCCACACTTGTAGCCACTAAAAGTACGTAAAACTGAAAACCACATAGTAGACAAATCAGATATTCAAATTGCAACAATGAAAGCATATAAATTTAGCCATGGGCGATAATTTAGTTGACATACTACAGGTAAGAAACCCGACAGAAATTAAGTCTTACACAAAAGAATAACATTTGACATGTAAGTAGCTCGGGTCTTGACACATTGAAGATGCTAAATAAATACCTCTTTGGTGGGGATACTCCTTTAAAAGGCATAAGAAGTCCAAACTTATGTAAAATGTACGAAACAACACCCTTCGGTTTTCACCGCAGGCGCGAACTGTGAAGCCTACCGGTTAGTTTTAAGTTTGCGTTATGATTATATAGAGGCAGGACATTGAAAAATAACTGATTACATGATGACACAAGTAGTATAAAGATAAATGAAATATGACCTTCCTGACCAGACCATCTTCATCTTTGACAGTCTCATTTACACGAGCTAGGGGCCAGATATTACGAGGAAAGTTTTCATCTATCATGAGCACAATATCATTCACAGGTTGATAATCCTTGACCATAGCCTTCAAGTCTTTACTCGGTTTCTTCACTGAGCGACTCTTCAATTTCTGTATGAAGCGGATACACACAGCAACTGCCCTTTTAGCTGTGTTCCAATCTGAGAACTGCTCAAGTCTCTAGAGTAATGTTGACCCTGGAGTTGACTCATCTGTGATTGTCAACATTGTCTGGATCATGCGTTCCTCTGGGTCCTCTGGTGATAGCGAAGCAATCACTGGTTCCGCTGGGAATGAACCATTGGTCTGTAGAAAGGCAGGACCCTTCTACCACAACTTACAGTCCTGTAGTTCAGTTGGAGTCATTCCTCTGGATGCTAAGTCAGCCGGGTTATGGGTAGTTTCCACATATCTCCACATGTTAGGAGAACTGTGATCACGAATCTCCCGTACACGATTCGCAACGTACATGTGGAATCTTCTAGAGTCATTATTTATGTACCCAAGTGTTACCTTACTATCAGTCCAATACACATGTGTGATATCACCATACTTGAGCTCTCTATCCAGGAACTGGCTAGCTTTTACAGACATCACAGCAGCTGCCAGCTCGAGTCGGGGAGCAGTTACTGGTTTGGAGAGGGGCCACTCTAGATTTACCCATAACTAGAGATGTGCAGATAGAGCCATTCTTGTCAATTAATCTCAGGTAGCTACACTGGCCCAATCCTGTGAGGCTGGCATCTGAGCAATGGTGTAGTTCTACCACGTGAACTTGGAAAACTGGAGGTATGTAGCACCTGGGGATGTCAAGGTCGGCTAGTTTGCCGATATCCTCACGCCATTTCTTCCATCTGTTTCTCATTTCCTCACCCACTGGATCATCCCATCTAAATCCATCTCTGCACAATTCCTGCATAATCCGCTTACCAATCAGTACAAATGGTGATTAGAGGCCTAGGGGATCAAATATGCTACTGACTGTAGACAGGATACCACGTCTAGTGAAGGGGGTATCTTTCAACTGGATCCTGAACTGGAGACTGTCAGACTGTACACACCACTGTATTCCAAGTGTACGCTCCGTTGGTAATTCACTAGCACCTAAATCAATAGCCTGTATGTCCTTAGCAAGCTTGTGCACTGGTATGGTCTTGAGCACATCTTCATCGTTGCAGATATACTTGGGTAGATTGAATCCGCCCTTGCAACATAATTTCCAACTGGATTCAATTAACTGGGATGCTTCTTGAGATGTACCCACTGATTTGAGTCCATCATCCACATAGAAGTCCACACGCACAAAGTATGCTGTGTCATGACCATATTTGTGCTCATACAGGTGGCTGTGTGCTTCAGAGTGAAGTTGGCGATTGCTGGAGATGATGTGGTACCGAATGAGTAAACAGTAATTCTATAATCGCTCGGCATATGATCAAACTGGTTGTTGTCCCACCATAGAAATATCATAAAGATACCTGTTTGCACGATGTTCATGAATTGGCCATCGTTCACAGACATTTTTCACTATACTTCACCTTATTGAACTCACCATCAAACATGTTACTGATCTGAGCTGGACTGATTTCCCTAGCTAGTGTTCAGAACGCAAAGTGACTGGACTTATTGTATATCATGTCAGGATGTACAGCGCCGACTACACCCCAGCCGAGAGCCGTTCTGATGGCGTAGGGCTCATCTTCATTGCCTGGTATCACCTGTCTTGGCTTGATAGCACGAACACAATTAATTCCAACAAGTAGGCCTATGGGAATCTCTTCATCGTATTGCATGAGATTCTGTGCAACCATCTTGAGTTGCGGCTACTTTTCCATTAATTCGGGTCGCAGTATCTGCACGGGCTTCACCGGAATATTCGATCGAGAATAGCACGGGGGTAGCTGTATCTCAATGCTCTCATTCACATCCTTGATGACAAGATCCGACACTTTCCTACTTGTCACTAGCTCCTCACCCAGTACAGTTGACAGTTTGAGTTCAATGAGTGATGAAGCTGCACCAAGTTGATCGAGCACCGGATCAGTCACGAAACATGCGTCAGATTGCTCGTCCAGCGGTGCATAAACGATAACAGAGGTTCCACCCCATGATAGAGTGACAGGGAGGATCATTGAATGATAGTTCTCATCCTCTTTGTCCACCTTTGACACATGACAACTTACTGTTTCAGCTTTGGTTGATCTAGACTCAGTAGTACTAGTAGACTGGGTACTGAGTTTGGGCACTTTCTGTTCCTTTGAAGGTACAGATTGTTCGTTGACAATCGCTGATATATTTGGGAGGGTAGATTTGAGTTTACGAGAATCGTACTTATCATCGTGAAGCACTGTCATGTGGACTCGCTGACACAGGTCACATTTAACATATGTACGGCAGTCATTGCGGATGTGACCCCATTTCAAGCACTTGAGGCACAAACCTTTGGTTCGGGCCGTCTCGTACCTCTCCTGTGGGCTCAGCTTGAGAAAATCAGTACATTTACTGATCACATGAGTTCCCTTGCACAGGCTGCACTTAGCTTGGAATTTATGTGGCATGCTGGGTGACTTGGCTGGCTTGTCGGAAGAGCTAGGGGTTGGCGCAGCTGCCTGTGTGGCGAAGCTTCTCACCACATGCCTACCACTGGACTGACGGGTACCCCTGTGAGTGGTGTCCAGACTAGCCTTCATGGGGTTGCAGGCTATTCTTGCTTCACGTTTGAGGAACTCGGTGGGTATCCTGGTTCCCTATGCTCTCCATATAGCCAAGAATCTACTGTGCAGCTCCACTGATCAGCAATATACCAAGGGAGTTTCGATACCATTCTCTGGTTTTCCTCAACGTCATTCAATATTGTGAGATAATCCACAGAGCCCATGACAGAGCGACAGCTATTGAGAAAGTCAGCATATCTCCTCAGCTGTACACCATCATGCGGCTTAATTTCTGGCCAGCTTTTTATATTGTCCTTGTATGATTGGCAGACTAGATATTTATTGCCATATCTTTCCTCTAGGACTGCTCTCGCCTGTCTGTATTCAGAGTTCATGTCAGAGTCCTTCAGTAGGAATAATCCTTTAATAGACTCCTTTGCAGCTCCTGACGTGTACATTCCGAGATAGTGCAACCTCTGCACGCCTGACTTTATTTTGGCTTCAATAAGTGTCTCAAATGAGATCACCCACTCATGGTATTTGATGGGGTCAGCGCCATCGAATATGTCTGGCTGCATTGGCGGAAGGTGGTTCTGGCTCTCTAGTATAATATCTGCTAGCCTGGATAGATCACTATCACGGATTGTGTCGGGTTCGTAGTTCAACAAATGTGTGTGCTCTGGGTGGCATGATGCACTAACCTGAGGGGGCATATCCCTTTACGAATATAGAGGCACATGCTGTGGCACTGGCAATGACGTGTGATGAGTAGAAGACACCTGATTAGCCCTGGACGCCTGGTGAGCAGACGGCATCTGATGAGCGTAGGACGCCTGGTGAGCAGACGGCATCTGATGAGCGTAGGATGCCTGGTGAGCAGACGGCATCTGATGAGCTTGGGATGCCTGGTGAGTGGGGCACACCTGGTGAGCAGGCGGCACCCATTGAGCGTGTGACGTCTGGTGAGTAGAAGACACCTGGTGAACGTGGGTCATGAGTGACAGCAACAGGGCTGTATCTAAGAGAACTGGCTGTCAGGACATTTTGCAGCTCAGTCTGCGTCTGGTGCAAGTCTTCTTCCACACGAGATATTTCATCCTCAAGATGCCGGATTGTATCGGCCACAGTTTCCGTGATCCTGTGAGGAGTAGTCATGGCGGTAGCACCAATTCCGGAATTGCGGTTAGCTGATTCATGTTTAAGGCCTTTGACTTTGTCCTGGTACCTGATAGGGGGGTTGACAGTGAGCCCGCGAGCAGTTATCAATGGATTTCGGAGCATGGTGACTTCTAACGAACGTTTGCCAGATCCTCAAGAGTTGTCAAAATTGAAGAGGTTCTGAAGCCAGAAGATATGGCACAGGAAGGGTATATTAGTGGCGTCGCGGCAAACATTTTTGTTAATGATTGATTTGGTACAGCCGTTGTCGGTCAATAAGATGACATTGCAGTTTTGTTGGCTTGGAGCCCAGCGGGGGAGGCGATGATGGCAGTAAAAATTTCTTTTGTATTGATGTGTGATTTATAATGATGAAGTATATCTATTTCTCGTTTGATGTAGGCCCAGTCAAGGATAATACGGGCGCCCCGGTTGGATCTATTATTAGATATGAAGATATCGCTGCGTGCAGAGCGTGCAAAGTTTACGCTGCTGAATAATGGCATGCATTTCCGGTGACGGTCCTTCTACTTTTGGGTAAACGATGGAAAAGCCTTATTTCCTTAGTTTGGCAATTGTTGTTGCAGTAGCGACGATAGCTTCTTCACGCGTGTTGCTGATTATCAGGAAATCGTCCAGGTACGCAACAACAGTAATGTCATGCTTGGCTGACATAGGGCTGATCTTGGGAGTCTATGGAAAACTTCTACCGATATTCGCGCACCAACAAGGAGACGAGTGTCATACATATAGGTAGGGCGATCATTATCACTGAAGTGCCAGTGTATTGATAAAGATGCGGGTTGATGCAGATAGAGCACTCTTGCGGTCGAATTTCCGGAGATAACATCCAATTATAATGAGCGAGGTGACATCATTAACTGTCTGATATTTGATAGATCAACGTTAGTTGAGAAAGGTCATTTAGGCTATTACCAACCGGTTTTGAGCAGGCGTGAATAAGTCGAACTCCGTCAACCAGTTTTGGCACTGATCCTAGCGCGCAGACAAAATGAGGCTTTTGGTGTGTGATGACGTAACGTCTTTCCGCTACCTCATGGCAGATTTGTTGTTCAACAGAAGCGCGATTGGTGTTATTAGTAGCCGACTTGTAGTTATTTATTTCTATTGAGTCGGTAGGGTTTATGGATTGCTGTCATCCATGGTGTAGATAAGACTTGGTCGTATTCTCGTGGTTCTTCCCTCAATAACAATCTGTTCGCCATTTCCACTGAGCGTAACGCGTTCTGGTGAACTCGTGTCATTTATAACACAATCGACGTTTTGCAGGTCGGTCTGAAATGACATTATGAGGTCTGACGTAGGGGGGGGTACGTCCATTGTATGTAGTGGGTCAGCAGTGGTAGAGTGGTGAGGTCATTTGTTGTGGAGCAGCGACAGCGGAAGCAGAGGCGCTAACATGAGGTGGTGCTGTGGTGGAGTCCCTGTTGGCATTTTCAGTTGCAGGCATATTCTTTGACGGAAGGTTTTGAAGATCATGCTTGGCTTCTTGGACTGCATCTTCTAGAAGTCGGCGCTAGACCACAGGCTGAACGTCCATGGAAGTTATGTCCTCAGGTCAAAATACTTTGGCTGCACGGAGACTGTTGAACCCGTGATAGATGAGGAGGTCATAGGAGGATTGGGTAAGCCGTCACACTTTATTGCATATAGGTACAATGTGACGTCGTCATAATCCCCTTCGACCCCACGTTGTTCCCGAAAAAAAAAGGTGCGACAGCCACATTGGCCCCAATTACTTATATAGATAAGGACATTTAACCCCTTGCATTTTGTCTGTAAAATTGTTTCTAGCTGGTGAATCATCCATATATTATAGCCCCGGTGATTCTCTAAATAACCAAATAAGTTTAATATTTCTCCGATTCATGATGCCCGAGATATTGCCTCCCAGACATGACTAGAATTGCACAGCGAAAGGGTGTTATGGAGCCAGTTTGGACTGTTATGAGCGATGTGACGTCACACTTTGTAGCCCTATTAGTTTTAGCCACTGCTTGACCAACCAAGCGAACGTTCAGTATTTATCTTCAAGAGAGGGCGGGATTACTTGAATTTAGCAATCAAAATCAGCTACCTGACTGATATTGTCGTCATGTTCAGTTTCTGTGCTATGCTTAAAACGTCACATACAATCACATGTGCTCGATACCCTTGTGTAGATGCGGAGCATCTGGCTTGCACAAAAAATGATACTCATGGCTTGGTCACGTTTATTTAACAACGTTGAATTGCGTTCGGCTACTTGGAACCACGGTTCATAAAGCTTGTGCGCTCCGTTCTCTCTGACGGTCTAACTCGAAAAGAATGTTCTACTGTCAATGATTAAAAACTACGGGCTGAAGTCTTTAAGATCAGCTAGCCAACGCCCAAGATGTTACATAAGTATTTAAAGTTATTACCGTAGAATGCTAAGTTAGTACTCAGCCATTCTAGGGCCTCCTGCTAACGGAAGATAATCACACTTTACAAACTAACTGCATTTACACCTAGTGTGTAGAGATGTTACAAAAATCATAAAATACGACCTCCTATTACTCATTGATTGTTCAATTGTGCAATCTCTGTAAGATGCTATCGAAATATATACCAGCAATAGCCGATATAATGCTCTCAGGTTTCATACCATACTGGGTTGGTTCGTCGTAAGAAGTCGTTTGGCAGCTTCTTGATCAGCACTTGATATCTGCAAACAGATCCGATCGGCTAGCAATGTAAAATTATATGATCATCTCAAATATATCAAAGACTGGATTGTACAAATGGCTACGCAAATTGCTTTATTTTAATAACAATGTTCACTCCGTTTGTAAATATATATATATATATATATATATATATATATATATATATATATATATATATATATATATATATATATATATATATATATATATATATATGTATGTGCATGTATTTATGTACATACATATATATATATATATTTATATATATATATTGATATATATATATATGTTAACATTGTATTGTATATATATATTGATATGTTTATATTGTATTATATACATATGTATATATATTGATATATATGTATATTTGATATATATATATATATATTTATATTGCATTATATAATATATATATATATATATATATATATATATGTATATCTATATATATCTATATATATCTATATCTCTATATCTCTATCTATATCTCTATATATATATCTCTATCTCTATATATATATATATATATATCTATCTCTCTATCTCTCTATATATATATACCCAATTACAAATCGGTTTATACGGCAAGAGCACGTCGCATTTTGAGATGAAGTTATATATATATATATATATATATATATATATATATATATATATATATATATATATATATATATATATATATATATATATATATATATATATATATATATATATATATATATATCTCTATATATATATATATATATATATATATATATATAACTTCATCTCAAAATGCGACGTGCTCTTGCCGTATAAACCGATTTGTAATTTGGTGGGAATAAAGCATATGACGAGATCATCTCCGGGTTGATTAGGGATCGGACTTCGCATCCTGCCATTGCTGCGTAAGGAGAGAAAGACATGTCCAGGGTGAATGACTGAGGATCGCGAGGAAGGGAGGCGAGTGGTAGTGAGGGGATGGAGTGAGAAAAGGTGTGAGAGACAGAGATTGCATACATGAAAGACAGGGAGAGTTGGAGAGGCTGGGATAAGACCAGCGCCCATCATAAATCAACCCGCTTTAATCATTTAGTTGCACACTTGTTTCGGATACTTACATTTTGGCGGGAAGACTTGCAGTATTCAACTTCATTTTTCTTTAAGCAAAACAAATTGCAACTTGTATCGATTACAAGGTTTCAGAGATTGCTCCTCGCTAATATGAGTTATAAAAAAATGAGTTTCTATTTCCACGATACATTGAAAGGAAGTTGCGTAGAAGATCGTACACGTAATCAGCACACAAGCACTGAACATATCAATATTAGATTATTGTCTTTGTCTTTGGTTCCCGCGATCTGAACGATTGTATGAGGAAATAGTTATGACGTCCACTAATATGATTTGATGGACAATTCACTTATGATAGAAAATTTGGCAACACCAAAGAACATCATCTTGATGTATCGTAACTTTGCCGAAACACAAATATACTACCATCGTAAATTGGCATAAATTAAATCTCTACATGATACATGCACACGACTCTTACCGTTAGGTAGTCTCTCACTATATGACCTTGGTGCTTTTTATGAGACACTCGCAGAATAAATCGAATTCTTTTTCAGGGCGTTTTTGTAGGTGGTCCAAGTAAAGTCTGACTATTATTTGCATGTATTTACCAGTATTCTACACACATAATCAGTTATCATCGTTCCCAATACTTTTGCCGATCAAGGGCCTTATTTCAATTAAAAAACGCATGTTATTTGAATTATAGTATATTAGCAGCGAAGTCCGATACCAAGCGTATGATAAACTAACCTTTATCTCTTTCCGTTTTGCTGCAGTTAAAATTTAGACTTCAATCATTTGGTTCTGGAGAGCTTCACTTCATTCTATGGTGGTTGTTAGTTCGTAGTAATTTCTCTCAATAGCTTCCGATCGCCAACCTTTAATCATGAGATCTGAAACGTATAACCTTGTTGCATGTTGTTAAAGATTAACTTTTCCGAAAACGGGAACAAGACAACGGCTGACTACACAGATATGTATGGAGTCCGGAACATCAAGACAAAGTGGCCGCATCGAAAAATCCTTACGCCTGACATTGCCGGTTCATTGTCACAAGGATAGCTTATTCGATAGATCAGCATCTTCAGTGCTTTAAAATGGGTCGTTTGCGTGCATCTGTCTGCCCATTCCTGACGTGAGTGCCAAGTTGAACGCCTCACACCTGCGGCCATTCCTGAAATTCATATCCTTCAAAAATGCCACCGAAGATAAATCAATCGAGCTCCGGCGAGAAAGGGAATGCAATAGGATGACAAACAATTGATGGAGCAACAAAAGGAGCACTTTGAACACCTTTTGTCTACTATAGAAAAAATCTTCAGGTCCATCATTGGGTCATTTACAATGACAACCAATACAATGATTGGCGGATTTTTGACACTTCGGGATTGATGGATATCATACACAGCCTCGAATACACGCAGAGTAAAATGGACGATATGAAAGGAAAAACGGGAAAAGAGAGCGTCACAAAACAGATCAGTGAATTGGAAAATCAGATTGATTACCTGGATAATCAAACAAGACCATCAAACATGCGTATTGATGGCATACCCGAGACGACAAATGAGTCGTGGGATCAAACAGATGAAGAAGTGACAAAGCTAATGGAAGAAACTCTCGGGATTTCATCTGTCGAAATCGAACGAGAACACAAGGTTGGCTCAACCACCAGAGCAAGAAAGCCTCACCGCACCATCATTGTCAAAATGAGTAAATTCAAGAATAAAGAAAATATCATTAGAGCAGCAAAGGAAAAGCGGATCAAAGACAAATATGTGTACGAAGATTACTCACAACATGTGATCTTAAAGCGCCAGGATCTGACACCGAAAATGATGGAGGCCAGGAGGGCAAGGAAAATCACTTATACCTCGTTCGACAGACTTGTTGTCAAAAGAAACAACACCGCGCTAAGCTATTCCAAAGAGGTACATAACAGTTTAAACACAACATTGATCAATAGACAAAACACCCATGGATAAGAGCGACGGTCAAACAAAAAATGCTCCTGCTAAGTACTAAGTAAGAAGGAAGACCAACATTGATCGACTGTGAGTTGCGTAATCTTCCAAAACCCATATCAAGTAATGTTATGGCATACTACATATTCACTAGCGTATATTTTCATATTTAGTAGCGTGTACTTGACATTTGTCTTCTTGTTTATGTTCGTATTAGTTAACTTGTTTTAAATCTCGATTTATTATTATACTATGAGGCCAATACTCCTGTCCTCTGTTATAATTATATTCTATTCCAATATATGTTCTGCATTCGGCTTACACCAGTGCTGCAGGATGAATGACATTAGAAGCTTTACCCCTCCTTTTCATAACTTGTCAAACTATCAACTTTTGGGGTGCAAGTGAAAGACTAGAACCCACCTCAAAGACAACAATGGTGAAAAATACATGTATGATACTTTCAATAATGACACAACAGACAACAATATGACTTGCATGTATTATAACCGATCAAGATTTTATAAATATGTCACTGTCTAATATCTCTGCATTTCATCTAAATATCATAAGCCTAAATAAGCACTGCCTTGAGTTTGTATCATATCTATAGACCCTTAAACACAAATGTGATGTGATATGCCTAAGTGAAGTGGGTAACCACAACATTGATACATTGCAAATATTCTTAATAATTATAGTTTTTAATACAAGCACCAAAATTTAGGGGAGTAGGGATTTGTGTTAGAAATGTTAACTTTATAAGTCAGATTAAAACACAAGTTAAACCAAACAATCTCAAATGTAACAACCAATGCTGCCAAGTGGAGAATATATGGGCAGAAGTTGAACTGGTGTGTGAAATAATTCCTTTCACTTTTTATGTTTGTTATAGACACACACATGGCAATATTGGCCACTTAAAAAAGAGCACTTGGAATTTGTTTAAATGAATTGAAAAATAATTCTCCCGGTGTATTTTCGGGGGAAATAAACATTAATGTCATAAAAGCCAACACGTATCTGCAAAACAAAAATTATACAAAATCACTATTAGCTAATGCCGTTATACCAGCTTTATCTTTGCCTACACGCATCACAGATAAGTCACAGACACTGACTGATCACATATTATCAGACTGCCTACACACCTGCTAACAGCATCAAATTAGGTAATCTATACAATGACATTAGTGACCATCTACCAAATATCTCTTTTACAGAGGGGATAACTTGTGCCAAAACAAAGCCCAGACCTTTAGTCAGGCTATATTGTAAAAAAGTATGTTATATTCACAGAAAATGTGAAAAATACTGACTTAAGTCAACTCTATACTTGCATTGATGTCAATCAAGCATTCAGAAATTTGCCATATAAAATTCAAAACCTCCATAACCAATGCTTGCCACTAATAAGGCTTTCAAGAAAGAAAATGAAAGGCAAACCATGGCTGACAAAAGCTTTAAAAAAAGTCAATATCTTAGAAATATAGCATCTATCAGAATCTTTTTAGAAACAACTGAAAGACAAACTCAATTAACACAGGACAATACCCAAAAAAAAACTCCGAGGGAGGCCTGATCGTCTTGCTATAAAAACTTACTGGATGATAAACAAATCTATGCTAAAAAGGCTTGGTCCATAATCAACTCAATAGTCAAAAAGGAACAAGAAATCAAATAACACTATACAATCCCTCATCCATAATGATATGGAAATTACTGACACAATTTAGATTTCCTCAGGTTTTAATGAATATTACTCTCAAATTGGAACTAATCTGGCTGACCAATTTGATAATTATAATACCGATAGTGCAAATTGACCAAAAACTAATCAGAGTATCTTCCTCAACCCAACTAACGCAAATAAAATTAACAGCGAAATATCTAAACTAAAAAATTGTGAATCGCTAGACAGAGATGGATTTCCAGCCAAATTAATAAAATGTGGAGCTGAAATTCTTGTTCCTCTACATCCCATATTTTTAGCTTAGTCCTATCTACTGGTATTTATCCAGATGATCTGAAGCAAGCCAAAGTCATTCCCATATTTAAAGGTGTTGACCGTAGGCAGCCGGAGATCTATAGACCCATATGTCTATCAACATGTTTCAACAAAACATGGGGAAAAAATCATTGAACGATAAACTTCTTTGAAAACTAACAATATTTGATATGAATATCAATTTGGATTAAAAAATGGCCATTCAACAACCCAAGCTCTAATAGAAGCAACTAACGATGTACGCAAATAACTTGATAAAGGAAAATATGTTCTTGATCTAAAAAAGACATTTTATACTGTCAATCATCAGATTCTGTTAGATAAACATTAATCACGTTGCATAAGAGGAAAGGCCCTTGACTCCATTTCCGCATACCTTTCTAACAGAACCCAGCGCTTGTATGTTAATAAAACATTGTCTTAACCTGTATGTAACCCCAAAAGTCCCTCAAGGCTCTGTTCTAAGTCCATTACTTATTATAAAGTATGTCAATGACATGAAAATAGCATACCTAATATAACATTACACTACCACTAGTTTTCATTCATGATTGCAAGATTGAAACCCTATTTGATAAAGTGCCCTTACCAGTCTGAAGACATCTTGGCAAAACCACAAATACAATTGTCCAACCCAGCAACAAATCTGATAAATTATGGGAACCATACTTTACCCTCAATGGTGCATATACATATGAAACAGACTGTAAAAAATATCAAGGATTGCATATTGACGAAAAATTAACCTGGAAAAAACACATAGGTGCTCTGAACAATAAGCTAGTTAAAAGGCATATTCTACAGACTGAGAAGCCTGATACCCTTAGAGGTATATGGTACGGCTAAAACTAGTATTATCAAACTACTGCAAACTATGCAAATAGAACACTAAAAGCATTAACATTAAGACATAAAAATATACGCGACCCCAAATTTGTACAGAGACAGATTTATTCAAGGTCAAACAACTTCACACATTTCAAATTCCATGTATGATCTACAGATACTAACAAAACAAGATGCCATCTTTATTCAATGAAATGTTCAATCAAGATATAAGGAGATGTCATGTAACATTAGGTAGAAAGAATATGTTATTCACAGCAACCAGCCACAACAGAACCCAAGGAAAAATTCTGATGAATACCTGTAAAGTAAAAGTGCTTAAAGCTCATTTGAAAAGTCTATAAATACTACATAACTTGCTCTATTCCTGATACCTAGTTTTACACTCCGTTATTACTAAAGACATGTTTTAGATATGTGTAAGCTGTGTAATACATGTTTCTATATTATATATGTATTCATAAAAATGGTTTGGTTGCACTACCATCGTAGATGTTATGGTTCAATGGTCTCATTCAATATAAATCGACATTATGGTCATTTATAGCGTATATGTTGAAGTACTCCCCTAAACAATGCGAATGTAAGCATTTCGCACACGAACTTTGGAGTCATTGACTCTCAATATGAGAGGGGGGATATATATATATATATATATATATATATAGATATATATATATATATAGATATATAGATATAGATATATAGATAGAGATAGATATAGGGATAGATATATATATATACATAGATATATATACATATAGATATATGTAGATAGATACATATATATATATTTATATATATATACATATATATATATACATGTATATATATATATATAGGGATTTATAAATATATATACTATATCCCTACCTATATATATATAGATATATATATATCTCTCTATATATCTATCTCTAATATATATATCTATCTCTATCTCTCTCTATATATATTATATATATATATATATATATATCTCTATATATATATATATGGACCACATATCCACACTTACACACCTACCCACACATTTGTATAGTACCACTAAGGGGTGCTGGAATCTCCACTCTGACCTCACCCTCATTTCCACTGATACCGTGACGAAAAAGGTTACGACAACGTTTATAGCAGTTATGTGACTAATGCATTTTTATATGGTAATTGACTATTATCATTCAACAACAGACACCGAAATGTTACTCTCATCAGGCTTACCCGTTCAAAAGGTTAGCACACACCTCAATATACTATCCCTGTTTCTTGGACGACCGTTTACGCCGGTTTTCACAGTGTTTTGTGATGACCGAAAGATCACTTGAACTCAATGAGCAATCAGTCTTCACGCAACGACTTCCACAATAGAACTCATGCCAGCAAATGACTCAAAAAGCAATGGCGTTTGACTTGTTCCATTCTCTGTCTCATGAGATCTGTAGCACATTTAACAGGTAACACTTGATCGATAGGTTTTTCAATGCTCATTGATAACTATGTTCTCGGAAAATGCTCTTATCTTATTTCTGAAAAGTATCTAGCATCAGAGATGATATCAGACTTGATTTGCTGTCGTGACGTAAGTTACAATAAGGCGGCCATTTCACCGTTTTTCAAAATCTGATGATGCCGGTAAATAATGAGCTGTAAGCTACGCTTACTTGTGAGGGTAAATACTCTCTACTGTAGCCGGCCAAAAACGGTGTTCGTTCTCAAGGACGCTAACTTAGAGTCGCAGCCAGACACAGGGTTGTGTATTCCTAGAATTAGCACCAACTGAGGAATTGCGTTGTTTGCCGAATATAACAAACGAAGTGTCAATCGTTTGACATGATGCAAATCTATTCTCAAGAGGTGACTGTATGATGTTCGTACAACTCTGGGCCTAATTTGTTAAAGCCAGACCCAATTACACCTAGTAGATGAAGGCTATACAGCGTCGCGACCTTTGGGGGTAGTGTACGCATTTACTGATTTTGAATCGGGGAATAATACATTTACGCGGAAGCTCTCGGGGTTGAAAAGAGATCTCACTGCGAATCCAGTCATAACTCTTGATTGTGTCTTATCTTCATATTAGGCGCATTTCTGTTATCGACAATACCTTTGAACCAGTGAATTGTGTCGAATTTGAAATGATGATTGCGTATGTTATGACCGTTAGTTTTTGAACCTGTGTATCTGGTGTTGGCAGCCTGGTAACATGATCGTCGCCATCGATCATTCCCAATGTTCTTGACAACCGCTTTAGTGGATCACATGACCACCCTGTCCTGTTCGCATTATCATGATAGCTATCCTGTATCGTCTTGCCTAAGTCAATATAAAAACATCCCCAAGTGATAACGTAAATCATATGATATGCGTTCCCTTATCATGGTATTGTAAATTCGACGTTCCCGTTGCGTTATCGCCAGCCACCCGTAGAGTTATATTCAAGTTGATTACACACACACACACACACACACACACACACACACACACACACACACACACACACACACACACACACACACACACACACACACACACAACACACACACACACACACACACACACACACACACACACACACACATACACACACATGCACAAACACATGCACACACACATGCACACACACATTCAATCACGCACACACGCAAACACACACACACAAACAGCCACACACACACACACAAACACATACATACGCACCCTAATGCACAAGCACACACACAAATACACTCACAAGCTCACGCAAAGACACCAACATTGTTTTACATACGCACCCGCATGAACATTCACGCGCATGCACGCAAACATGAATTAGCAAACAAACGAGGAATATTGGCAAAATAATTGTTGTTGTTGTTATTTTCAGTGCTTTGATTTTACATTTGCACCCGCATGTTTCCCCACATATTTACCATGCGTCCTCTAAGTACAACAAAGGCCAGGGCTGTTTCCAGATATGTCATTGCTGGAAGGGGGCTGGAGTGTGGGTCAATCGTATTAATAATGCCACCAAAGGTTACGCATAGCTTTGTAAACATTAAAAATAACAAGCAGACGCTGTCAGCATTCACATCAACGCGATGACCATTTATGTAGCTATACGATGCTTTAGCTTATTTCTAAGTTCCTGTCGTAATCTATTATGCACCAGTAGGCAACATGTACGCCCTCAGATTTCGCGCTTTCATGTATGGTTGTATGTGAGTAATGGGATCTAAGTCGAAAGCTATCTCTCAATGGAATTTATATCAAGCAATAAGACAAGTGGTACTTTTACGAGTTGGCATTGACTGCGTCATGGCATATCATGGTTATGACTGCATATATTTGGTAAGATGATTCTAAATATAATTACATTGTACCAATAAC
>CM067348.1:154804-232304 GCA_034190875.2 Urechis unicinctus | reverse complement strand
GATCGTCAAACACAGCTCAGTAACGATCGGCGAGGGGGTGGTCCGTACAACAATGATTTTAGGATTACTTATTTATTATCTTTGGGCAATAACTAGTTCGCAACAAACATTGATATAGTAGGCTGACATATACTTTGATGATGCCCCGCTTGGAGCCTCTTGCTTTACCCCTCGGGATGAGCTGATTTCAAAGCTCATTACCCAGAGAGTTCATATCAATATACTATAATCTGTTTCTCAGAAAAATGTCATCCATGGTCCCCTCAATATTTACACATTCAATCAGTTTTAGACGGGCGCCGCACTAAAGCTCACTAAAGTAGCGGACAGAGACAGGGTTGTGTATTATGAGGAATATATCACTCACCGAGGTATCAGGTTGATTGTCAAATATAACACATAAAACGTCAATCCTTAGGCGATGTGTATCGTGTATATCAACAAATAACGGATTATTTACGAAATTCAATAATACTTTCTACTTTCACTTAATGTCAATGCCATGGCGAATTATAAATATCTGAATATATAATAAGCGCTTTCATGGGCTGACATTAACATGGACGATAACGTTCTATGTTTTGCCCAATTGGCGATGCGATTAATACATGTTTGGCATAGAGTGAAGGTTATAACCCTTATTTCTGCACAAATTATTACATTATGTGGGTGACTTTATAAACGTTTCATGTCAAATTATCCCCTATCAACAAAATGGATCAGACCACATAATACAATCAACATAGGAAATGAACATATATAGAAACAATGCTTTAGTTTACCTTTTAATATCACCCCTGGTAGCCGCGATGTTAGACTTCCTAGCTATGGAAGGCACTGTTCCTAAATGAGCGGTTAGTCACAAGCATGTGTGTTTCTGGTTATAAAGCACTCACTCCATTTGCCAAAACGCCAATCCTTTATCATGATAAGTGTTTTCTCAAAAGATGAAATAATCTCAACTTACGAAGGTCGTACACTTCACCGAAACCTTTGAGCTTTAATTGTCATAGAGGCGAAGACACTCTACATCCATCTCAGCGGTTGAGGTAGTGATGGGGGTGGGGATGAGTTTGCAACCATATGGATAATGGACCCTGTCATCCTCACTTATCAATGTGGCAATATCACCTCGTATTTGATGAACACCGCGTGTAACTCCCTTGTTCTAGTTGATCCTTATCTAGTATTAAGTCATGGAAAGTATGTACCCACAGAATGGTTCAGGCCGATTAATATAATCAACATAGCAGATTATTATACACAGTGAAGTGAAGTTGCTTAGCATAGCTGTAAATTCTCTGGTGCGAGGTCCAACATGTACACTGACATCGTATTCAGCTGTCCAAACTTGTGGTGAACTAACCTATAAAAATAACAGGGTACAGATCAGCATTGTGCGAGGGAAAACAACTTTGCTTTACATTACACAGACAGTGATAATGCTAGTTAATAAGAGCAGTAAGTACCGCTGGCTGTTGAGAGTAAGGGCTTTGTACTGACGGCGGCTAGAGAATTGTCAGACGGGGTTCACACACTTCACCAAAACCTATGCGCTTTATTTGATAAAGCCTGACTAAAGTGCTACCAAGTAGATAAAGTCCTGGGCATTTCGTGCCAGTATACAAGTACACCAAATATGGAGACAATCCCTTGACATGATGTAAGGGTATTCTCAAAAGGTGACTTAATCTCAACATATGACGTTCACACACTTCACCAAAACCTTTGCACTTTATTTGATAAAGCCTGACCAAAGTGCTACTAAGTAGATAAAGTCCTGGGCATTTCGTGCCAGTATACAAGTACACCAAATATGGATTTGGCAGAATATACATTTGCGAAAATGCTGTTGGTTTTGTCGAATATGAGATGATGACTGCGTCCTATCTTCATATAAGACGTATTGAAGTTATCGCCCATGGCCGTTGAGCCCGAGAATCTTATGTTATCAGCATGGTAGTATGACGATCAAAATGTTTCATTTATAACATAAGTAATATTTCACTGGTTGACCTTCATTTTATCATACAATCTTGCAACACACATCTACTAAACTCACTTTTCTACCTAACACATGTTCGATGCAAGTGTATTGATTTACGTCTACTCTTATTTGTGGAATTACAGTAGTGTTAATGGAGGACATTAGATTGCATACACGGAGTGGAAGATGACTATGAATAATCAATATTTGTCGATTTCACCTACGATTGTGCATATGGAGCGAAATGTTATCAAATTAGCGGCAGTAAATACCAATAGCACATATACAGACCACATATACAGTTATATAATCCGTACCAAGGGAGATTGGACTTGTTTTGTGAGACATCATGAATAAACTAAGGAGGTCGAAAGCGCACAGACTTCCACAGAGCAGACAAATATATATGCCCAACTTCACACCTATGACATTCACCTTATTTGGTTATTTTTCAAATCCTCAATGACGCCGTGAAGGTTATGAGGCAGCTAGAATTTCGACATATTTATATATAATCCAACCATCAGCGAAACTACGATTAAAGAAGGTGTATCCTTTTTCCGAACATTATATTTCATTGAAAAAGAAATATTAAAAATAGTATAAAACAATCCCTTCACGTTTGTTGACTGTAATTACACCCTGAAGAGAATGTGTACTAATCATTTGGCTGAGGTAAAAAAGAGATCCAGATGTCAGCCATTTGATCAATCATGTTCCCGAGAAAATTGTTCAAATTCACAACATCAAAAAAATTGGGATATATTTCTTTAAAACATTTGTATTAATTGAAGAATAAGTAAAATTAACATTGTCTTAGTTCAACGAAATACATCACATGCTTCAATGTTATCCAGAACACTGATGGACTTAAAGTTGAATAACAAGTGGCTAAATTTGTGGACCACGTTATATGTTCTAGCTCTTTTTAATTTTAGGCAATCATGTTAACTATGAGATATTCCTCCATTAATTTTCCCCTCGCCACATGGGTTCCGTAGAGCTGTTTTAACTCCTCCCACGCTTCTACAAACATATACCACGAGTAACCATCCATTCGCATTGTCACGTGACTCTTCTTTATCAGCACCATAGGGACCGGATTTTGTACACTCATCGTCACGTCTGCACCAATAGAGACTTCGACACGACTCTCCTCTCCCGCTTCTATCTGTTTCAAAGTTTCTGTGACAGCAGCTATTTCGTAACCACAGTCCAATACACAGTTCATCCCCAACTCTATGTGGCATTTCATGAAATTATTTTTCAAAAACACTACATCTTTATTCCAAACCACTATCGAATACTGTGCAAAGTATCGTGTGTATAGAGGTTTCACTTGCTCAGATTCAATCTGTTCCACGGCTTTTAACAAGTTGTCGTCGCTCATCTGTCTACTGCGTTTGCTCACATCATTGAAAGCTTCTAGCTGGCGTTTCCCAGCCATGGTTATAACTGAACTCAAATCATCCTAGCCTGTTTATATAAACCCTCATCACTTCACTTAGCTTAGCTCAGCAAACCATGACGACATATCCGAAGACATAGTGAAATCACTTTCCAAAAATAGAATGACCTCATCTCAAATAGCGCGCCTCCATGAGGTCGAAGGTCACCAAAACAATAAACAACTCAGGACAAATGAACTCACTCGAATACCGTACATCGCGTGAGCCTGCTAAGGTCACCAAAAGGCGAAAGAAATATCCGGAAGCGATCGTCAGCGAAAAATATATTACCCAATCCACTACGTCCATCGTTCGACGTCAAAAAAGGGGTATGAAGAGGTACACACATATACTACTGTCGCTTTACGACGGTTACTATCGAATTCGAAAAACCGTATGACTTACGGCGTTTTAGGAAGAGATTCGATCATAAGATATCAGAGAAGCCATTGTTATGATGACTCAAGGCATACATCGGCTTGACATTGCCCTTACATTGGTCTCGCATATTTAGTCACGATATATTACATTTTAATCATCTCTGTAACCAGAATCATACAAATTAAGGATTATTTTCTTGAACATATTTTGTATCTTACATTTTGACAGCACTATATAGATTATTCATTACGACTTCCTGTGGGATAATCTTTGTTAAAAAAAGTGGAAGTGCACTTTGACATTAAAGCACTTTCATATTAAAAGACGCAAATTGAATATATATGGCAATCAACATGGCAATTTATTTTTCTCCATACCCGCTTTCTCATTAGCTACCATATATATATATATACGGTAATCAGCATATTTTTATGAATCAGATGTTGAAATTTAATGGAATAAACCCTGTATATTATAAAATGATCCTGCATTGTTAGGTAATAGATTTTAAACAAATATAGTAATATTTGTGCTGCGTATTCGCATATATCATGATATCTGCACCGAAAGAAACAAAATGAGCTCCCTTAACTGGTACCCCGGAGTGCAAGGCATTCTCTCATTGCATTGGCAGGGTTGCTATCTATTGGCTTCCAACGCTAAGTGTTTCAAGGCAATATGAACAACAAGAAGAAGATCAATGTGACTGCATACAACGCGTCGATTTTATTTTTATCGAACTGCATAATGAATGGTTGATGAAGGGGTATCTTGTCTGCATCAAATTGCCTGTAAATTGTTTGTTTTTAGGGCTTAGGGGTTTCTACAATTGTGTGTGTATATTTTGCACAGAAAGCTGATCCATGGTCATATGGCAGGAGTCGAATGGGTCCGTGATGCAATTGCGTCCTGTTTAACCTGAATTGTCGGTCTAATTGGTAGGTTGAGACACATGAAAATTTTGCTGCGACACAAAACCACACAAATACCATGATTATTATAGTCGGAGAAATGTGGTTTGTATTTATTCTACGGTGATTTTGAAATGGTGATATGGAAGAGAGGGAGAGCGGGAGAGGGGGAGAGGGTTGGCGTGTTAAAAAGAAAGAGCGAGAGAAGAATGGAGAAGGGTGACTGACTGAGGGAGAGGGAGTAACAGGTGAGGAAAGAAGCGAGAGAGGGAAAAGGGGGGTATTTAGTGACATGACTTATGTACAACATTTATGCTTCTCAAAGTATAGCAGCACAACTCCACGAGCTTTAATAACCTGTTTTGCTTACCAAAAGACGGTCTATGAGGGGACCACCGCCATTTCTGCGAATGATTTCAAAAAACCTATCACAAGCGTCCGCATCTTTTCGGCAGATGTGGTCTAGTATTTCAGCCATCTGATCACTGTCCGCGTTTTTCTGTTAACAATGAAGCAACAGAGAGTTGATCGAGAAGCAGATGTTAATCTTGCTGGACTCTCAGTAGCAGCTCTATGTAATAATTATTAGTGCCTATTATAAGATTATTTGACCTATAGTAGACCGTACACTTACTTCTCTAGTTATTCGTTGTTTGTGATCTCTTGTGATGAGTCCTTCTTCAATCATACCGTTCCACAAATCCGCAGGAAGAAGATTTTGGGTCAACTCCACTCGATTTACTCTCAAAAAGTGAACGAATGGTTGTTCCTCCATGACTCTAAAACAGACCAATGTTTACTGGTAGAAATCGAATGAATTGCCAGCTCGTTCCTATCTAAGATGGAATCACCTTAGACAAAAACATATTTGTATGCATGTGTGCATGCATGTATGTGTGTATGTATGTATACATGTATGTATGCATGTATGTATGTATGTGTATGTATGTATGTATGTATGTATGTATGTATGTATGTATGTATGTATGTATGTATGTATGTATGTATGTATGTATGTATGTATGTATGTATGTATGTATGTATGTATGTATGTATGTATGTATGTATGTATGTATGTATGTATGTTGTATGTATGTATGTATGTATGTATGTATGTATGTATGTATGTATGTATGTATGTATGTATGTATGTATGTATGTATGTATGTATGTATATATATATATATGTATGTATGTATGTATGTATGTATGTATGTATGTATGTATGTATGTATGTATGTATGTATGTATGTATGTATGTATGTATGTATGTATGTATGTATGTATGATGTATGTATGCATGTATGTATATATGTATGTATGTATGTATGAATAAATGTTTGTATGTATGTACGTATGAACTTGTGTACGTACGTACGTACGTATGTATGTCATGCAATCTCAGGTATAAATATATATATGTATATATATATATTTATATATATATATAAATTTACATATATATATATATCTATATATTTATATATATATATATATATATATATATATATATATATATATATATATATATATATATATTATTTATTTATTGATTTATATAGGTCAGTGCCATATTCTTCTGTTAACATAATATAGTTGTGAAATTAAATACAAACTATGTCTGAAGCTTTGGATGTCTGTATCGCCCGAACACTCGGATCGATCTGTGTTGGTACCGTGATGTATAACCCTTGTTGGTCTCAAAAACTGGTGAATGACTAGAAAGGTTTCATAGGGTGCAATTATGTCAGCAAACGCGTGGACTTTGTTGTTGTTAGCCCCATCTATATTTAGAATTTTTGCGGAAGAAGATTGAGTCAAGAGAATGTTTATTCTTAAACAATGCATGGTTCAATATCCCTATTACCTAAAGCACTTTGCGCCTCTTCAAAAAGAGGTGCTGTTGAATGACAATGATATAAGCCAACAGATACGTGTTAGTATGAAAGTCATACAGGCTGATGGGATCTCTTAAAGGCTCATACGCTATCGCTTTACAATGTTCGTTAATTTTGAAGAAGCTTAAGCGTCTATGGTATTTTCGTTAAAGTTAACACCCACAGATAAAAACACCCCTTCAAATAATGACTCATAAGACACGCATTTTCCTGAAATCTTCTTGCTTTGTATATCACGACAACCCTGTACTCAAGACGGCCGGTTACTTTAATGACGATAACATATGCTTTCGTACGTTTGGATATCACTTTTATAGCCCTTGTCATCAACTGAATATTAAACAAATGATGTTTTATTGCGTATACAGTGTGTCTTATATATCACACGTCTGGTCACAATTGTTTGTTAGTAACCTCGTTAATATACCCTGTAGCTTGTCAATGCATAATAACGCATGTGATTTTGGATAACTTCATCATATATGAACTTGTTGTTAATCATTGTTGTAGCTTGATTATGGCTTGAATCGGTTGTACACGATGTACAATTAAGGGGATCAATCGTTCCTCACTCATAACCCTTACAAGCTACCTATCCAGATCCAAAATGGAAACTATAATTCTGTCGTATTGTGTCTCATCCGTGTAAGACATATTGGCATGTCTTATAGTTGAAGAAAGCGTCTGATATATGAACCAATGTCTCGGCTGTTATGATCAATGCTAGGAGTATCAACATGAGCTTTAGCTTATCAATCAGTTCTAGATAGCTGTGTTAAGTTAGAACGCGAATTGTCGGTCTAGAATATGCTCATCTGCATCACGATATGGAATGATGTTTGCATTCAAATTACACGCACCTATATCGCGTAGGATATCAGCCACACGGCTTTGAATTGTTTCTCTGAGTGGTAGTCTTCTGCTAAGCACTCGAACCGCACGACACGCAGCTGTGTTTTCGTGTTGTGTTCAAGAAGTGATCGTCAAACACAGCTCAGTAACGATCGGCGAGGGGGTGGTCCGTACAACAAGGATTTTAGGATTACTAAAATTATTTATTATCTTTGGGCAATAACCAATTTGCAACAAACATTGATATACTAGGCGGACATATACTTTGATGATGCCCCGCTTGGAGCCACTTGCTTTACCCCTCGGGATGAGCTGATTTCAAAGCTCATTACCCAGAGAGTTCATATCAATATACTATAATCTGTTTCTCAGAAAAAGGTCATCCATGGTCCCCTCAATATTTACACATTCATTCAGTTTTAGACGGGCGCCGCACTAAAGCTCACTAAAGTAGCGGCCAGAGATAGGGTTGTGTATTATGAGGAATATATCACTCACCGAGGTATCAGGTTGATTGCGAAATATAGCCCATAAAAAGTCAATCCTTAGGCGTGGTGTATCGTGTATATCAACAAATAACGGATTATTTACGAAATTCAATAATACTTTCTACTTTCACGTAATGTCAATACCATGGCGAATTATAAATATCTGAATATATAATAAGCGCTTTCATGGGCTGACATTAACATGGACGATAACGTTCTACGTTTTGCCCAATTGGCGATGCGATTAATACATGTTTGGCATACAGCGAAGGTTATAACCCTTATTTCTGCACAAATTGTTACATTATATGGGTGACTTTATAAACGTTTCATGTCAAATTATCCCCTATCAACAAAATGGATCAGACCACATAATACAATCAACATAGGAAATGAACATATATAGAAACAATGCTTTAGTTTACCTTTTAATATCCCCCCTGGTAGCCGCGATGTTAGACTTCCTAGCTATAGAAGGGACTGTTCCTAAATGAGCGGTTAGTCACAAGCATGTGTGTTTCTGGTTATAAAGCACTCACTCCATTTGCCAAAACGCCAATCCTTTATCATGATAAGTGTTTTCTCAAAAGATGAAATAATCTCAACTTACGAAGGTCGTACACTTCACCGAAACCTTTGAGCTTTAATTGTCATAGAGGCGAAGACACTCTACATCCATCTCAGCGGTTGAGGTAGTGATGGGGTGGGGATGAGTTTGCAACCATATGGATAATGGACCCTGTCATCCTCACTTATCAATGTGGCAATATCACCTCGTATTTGATGACCACCGCGTGTAACTCCCTTGTTCTAGTTGATCCTTATCTAGTATTAAGTCATGGAAAGTATGTACCCACAGAATGGTTCAGGCCGATTAATATAATCAACATAGCAGATTATTATACACAGTGAAGTGAAGTTGCTTAGCATAGCTGTAAATTCTCTGGTGCGAGGTCCAACATGTACACTGACATCGTATTCAGCTGTCCAAACTTGAGGTGAACTAACCTATAAAAATAACAGGGTACAGATCAGCATTGTGCGAGGGAAAACAACTTTGCTTTACATTACACAGACAGTGATAATGCTAGTTAATAAGAGCAGTAAGTACCGCTGGCTGTTGAGAGTAAGGGCTTTGTACTGACGGCGGCTAGAGGATTGTCAGACGGGGTTCACACACTTCACCAAAACCTATGCGCTTTATTTGATAAAGCCTGACTAAAGTGCTACCAAGTAGATAAAGTCCTGGGCATTTCGTGCCAGTATACAAGTACACCAAATATGGAGACAATCCCTTGACATGATGTAAGCGTATTCTCAAAAGGTGACTTAATCTCAACATATGACGTTCACACACTTCACCAAAACCTTTGCACTTTATTTGATAAAGCCTGACCAAAGTGCTACTAAGTAGATAAAGTCCTGGGCATTTCGTGCCAGTATACAAGTACACCAAATATGGATTTGGCAGAATATACATTTGCGAAAATGCTGTTGGTTTTGTCGAATCTGAGATGATGACTGCGTCCTATCTTCATATAAGACGTATTGAAGTTATCGCCCATGGCCGTTGAGCCCGAGAATCTTATGTTATCAGCATGGTAGTATGACGATCAAAATGTTTCATTTATAACATAAGTAATATTTCACTGGTTGACCTTCATTTTATCATACAATCTTGCAACACACATCTACTAAAAACTCACTTTTCTACCTAACACATGTTCGATGCAAGTGTATTGATTTACGTCTACTCTTATTTGTGGAATTACAGTAGTGTTAATGGAGGACATTAGATTGCATACACGGAGTGGAAGATGACTATGAATAATCAATATTTGTCGATTTCACCTACGATTGTGCATATGGAGCGAAATGTTATCGAATTAGCGGCAGTAAATACCAATAGCACATATACAGACCACATATACAGTTATATAATCCGTACCAAGGGAGATTGGACTTGTTTTGTGAGACATCATGAATAAACTAAGGAGGTCGAAAGCGCACAGACTTCCACAGAGCAGACAAATATATATGCCCAACTTCACACCTATGACATTCACCTTATTTGGTTATTTTTCAAATCCTCAATGACGCCGTGAAGGTTATGAGGCAGCTAGAATTTCGACATATTTATATATAATCCAACCATCAGCGAAACTACGATTAAAGAAGGTGTATCCTTTTTCCGAACATTATATTTCATTGAAAAAGAAATATTAAAAATAGTATAAAACAATCCCTTCACGTTTGTTGACTGTAATACCACCCTGAAGAGAATGTGTACTAATCATTTGGCTGAGGTAAAAAAAGAGATCCAGATGTCAGCCATTTGATAAATCATGTTCCCGAAAAAATTGTTCAAATTCACAACATCAAACAAATTGGGATATATTTCTTTAAAACATTTGTATTAATTGACAGAATAAGTAAAATTAACATTGTCTTAGTTCAACGAAATACATCACATGCTTCAATGTTATCCAGAACACTGATGGACTTAAAGTTGAATAACAAGTGGCTAAATTTGTGGACCACGTTATATGTTCTAGCTCTTTTTAATTTTAGGCAATCATGTTAACTATAAGCTCTGCTCATTAACTTCCATGGGACCCTATTCGCGTATTCGCTATTGCCAACACACCTCCCCCCATCTTATTTTGACATAACCCAAATAATAAAGTGTGACTAGCACAGATGCTGTCCAGGTGAAGTTCTTTCACCTGATGCTGTCATCGACTGACAGCCGCGGGCAATACATGCATTTTTAGTTTACTTTCGTTTTTGCAAAATCGTTCATATTTTTATATTTGTGCTTGTTAGTCAACTGATTCTTCTCACCTGAGCATATAACTTATTATCGATTCACGCTACTCACTCCAATAGACATTAACATGGACATTAACATGGACATTAACATGGACATTAACATGGACATTAACATGGACATTAACATGGACATTAACTTGGACATTAACATGGACATTAACATGGACATTAACTTGGAGAAGAATGACACTGATCTTACCCTTTATTCTCAAATTGGCAAGATTTTCACAGGACAATGGTTCGCCGGTTCGATTTTAACTGCGTCTTGGAAATGCGTTCGCAGAGTAGTTGTCTGGTGACGTGGTCGTATAGCCCTATAAGGGGCGCATTATGGAAGTCATAACGCATCTGTACATTTACATTTCAGTTGAGTACGCCTTTGCCCTCGAATATTGCGTTAAGTACTGCCTCTTCGTCTTTCCCTTAACAGTATTAAAACAATTATGAGACAACCATGTTAATGTAACAAATACCTCCAGATATAAGCCTTCAAATTGCATCATGCAAGCCAAATGGGAACTGAAACACTTTAAGGAGTTGTGCACAATTGATTCAGAATAGACACATTTGTTGCATTTCCAGCGAAATATTGTCAAATCTTTCATGGTCTCAAAGGCATCTCCTTTGAAATGTATTATATTCCCCACAAAGGAGGTCATGGGATTTCGCCATCGATACCAAGGGCATAATTGTCGACTGGATGTGATGTTACGGAATAAATCCAAGCTGACCTTTGAACGGAAACCCTTCTTCAAGCTCATGAGCAGTAGCACAGAGAACCAGACCTAAGCTTACTTGTCCATTTACCTTTGTTGTGTCAACAAACGAATTGTCTAATGATGTGCCCATTGCATTGGTCCAGAGCTGATGAAGACGCGGATGCGGAAAATGAGATGCGCAAACTCCCCTGTGAACGAGTAGGCTCAGATTGGTGGTGAGGATTTTGTGGATTTGGACTTCGTTGTCTATCACTCGAATGTCAAGGGAGATTCAAAAGGAATAATATACGGTTAGTGATTTGTGCAATCTAGTTATTCCCAACAACTCAATCACTGGATAGTTGTTCGATATAGCGTGTGGTGTATTTGTTGCGCGTGTACAGCAATAATTACAGTATAAAGGTACTCGCATAGATGTTATACAGATATGCGTATCTGTCACTGTAAATCGGGGGCATTTATCATCGAGTTGCTCTAGCTCACTCGTGACAACGACCCAGTCATCCTTATATTCCCAGGCCTTCAGCATGGTGTACTTCCGTCACATTCTCATAATCCACCATACAACATAGACACGCCCATACATACATGTCTCACACTCCATCATACAACATAGACACGCCCACAGGTAGACGTCTCTCACTCCAGCATACAACATAGTCACGCCCACACATACATGTCGCACAATCCACCACACAACATAGACACGCCAACACATTCATTTATCACAATACACGTGTCCACTATGTTATTTCCTCGGAAGTCTAATTTGCAGTGTATGAAAGAATATGTGAAACATATTGCTTCTTAGTGGAAAGTTTGATTCCATTATATATAATTATTATTGTTTAAACATACCAAGAGTGTTGAAAATATTTGTATATACTCTGTTTAATGTAACATATGACCACCCTTGTAGATACGGATGTGCCATGGGAACAGCATGGTGCTCCATCCCCTTATGTAGTACTATGTATTTCACATAATACCTAATAGTTTGTTTTTTTCTAATCGATAACATACATAATTGCAGCATTTTGCGGTATAGTGGTTGTACTCAGTGATCTATGATATGGTGTTACACTACTCTGCAGTCGGTAGGCAAATGTTTACAGGCTGTTGTTTGCATATGCAAAATAGGTTCTGCACGAAAGCAATGCCTATTAATGTCCTGCTCCATGTAAGTCTTTTGTTCTCTATGGATTTATTTGTTCGATAGAACCGGTGTGTATGATAGATTATATGAATATTTCCGGATTTTGAAGAGTGAAATGATAATCTCATTGACCTCAGTTATTTAATGGCAAATCTAACTACCTTATTATGTCGAAGACATCCTTCAAAAGATAACATATCTCATGATCTCCGAGCCACCTGGCAATTCTACAGAGACTAGCGAGTTTATATCTACGCCAAGGCATTACACATTGCCATCTTCAACTTTTAAGGTTGTGTTCTGTAACGCTAAGCACATAATGAGCTTACTCCTCCATTAAGCAATGCTCGCAGCACTTTGATATGGTTCCTGGCCGAAACTGCCGTCCGTACACACAAATACATGCAATTGTGTATTTTGTTAGCATCATTTTCATGATATTGTCATATGTTTCATGTATTGGTGAAATGAATTTACAAGGATGTGTCTATCAACATGTACGTATGCATGTCATTATATGCACACATGTATGTCCTCAGGGGTTTTCTCACGAGGGCTTTGCTTGTCAAACGTTGATCAGATTGCGTGTTTTTCATTGGGAGTCACACTGAAACGCGAAATGGTCACTTCTGCGAACTCAGGAAGCACTGCTTTATTGATTTACGACAGATTCGTCGACGATCAAGTTCCATAAACACAAGCAAACTATATCATGTGTGATACTGACTAAAGTTTACAATCATATCAAGCAGTTAACATAAATAAACAAAACATGTCCCAATCCGACATCAAATGTATGCAATCAGACATGTAAAGAAATGCTGTTCGATGAAATTGTGTGTTATTCCCTCAAAATACGTTTTGTAATCCTGAACTTTCACCTATATTGATGCGTATGATTAAGCTTAAAAATGTATGATATGACCACAATTGTACTCCCACAAACATCAATGGACTCAATCGTAGTTGAACCTATCTCGTGGGATTCTTTGTCACAAATGAGGCACCAATTGAAGATAACATAAACCCAGACGAACCCTTCCTTTACCTGCCGTCCATTTGGACACAAGGAAGCTCGGAGCTTTCGTATGCAGGGACTGTCAATGACCCAACCTTGATTTTATTGCTTCCGATAGGCCTATCCCTCATTGCATCGGCGACTGTCCATACCGGTCATCTGCGGTTGATCTCCAGTTTGGTCCGACCAACTTCCAGTCATCCTTATAAAACCTGCCTCAGCAGCCCACATGCACCATTCTGCTTCTTGTTACGCATAAATCGCTCCGCACCCGACCCTCCATCACTTTAATCCTGATTTTTGAAGTTTATAGTCTTTGTGTTGATCACGTTAGGTCTTGTGTTGTATTAAGTAGGCTTAGTTTGGCCATAATCATTTTCTGCCAGCCAAAAAATTACTAATAATAGTAACAATTGCGTAATATTAGTTTTCTGATCGAGTGATCAGGTGATTGCTTGCAGTTCATGCAAAGCCTATATTTGTAATATGTTGTACTGATTGCGTAATACCAATAAATTGCATGTTAAAAACTGTTTGTTGTCAAAACTATTAAAGGCTTGTGTGCAACCTATTCCCGGTGTTCTCTGATGCCTTTTTGGATGTGAAGTTGTGCTTAATCATTTATAGCAGGGGATCCAGATAAAAACGTGGTATAATCTCTCAAGAGAATTCAATACTCCCGTGTTATAAACCATCTATCACGGGGAAATATTCATTTATCCCACAAGAACAATCATAATAAATATTCCACGTTGTTGGTATCAATGCCGCACCGCCCATTTATTGTGTGCGCTATAAGAAGTAGTCAGTTGGTCGCTCACTGACAAGATATCAAGCTAAGACTGTTAACAAAGCGCCTTGGGAAATCGTTCCGCATTTCCTGCTAGGTTTACTAGTTGATACATCGTGTATTGTAGACAGCGTGCCACAGTGTAATTTGTGTTTCAATATTGCTATGCACAATGGGGTCGTAAGTAGTCCGGATTTGGGATATATATATATATATATAGATATAGAAGAGAGTATATATAGAGAGATAGATAGATATAGATATATATAGAGAGAGATTGTAGACAGCGTGCCACAGAGAGAATTTATAGTATTCAATATTGCTATGCACATGGGGTCGTAGAGTATCCGGATATTGGGATATATATATATATATATATATATATATATATCTATATCTATCTCTATATATATTCTCTAGATCTTAGATATTTAACTATATATATCTCTCTATCTCTATCTCTATATCCCTATATTTATCTCTCTCTCTCTCTCTATATCTATCTCTATCTATTCTATAATATCTTTCTATATGTCTCCCTCTATTTCTCTCTCTCTCTCGCTCCTCATATATATATATATATATAAATACAAATTTTAGATATATATTTATGTATATATATATATCCAAATTTGTATATATATATATTTATGTATATATTTATAAATATTTTGGTTGTAAACCTTGGTAAAGGTGTGTGGCGCTAACATCCTCTCCTCATTAGCGGATACATTTGAATGTACCCCGAGTTACTCACTCAACTGGTTCAACACTATATCGTCGATTACACCGTATCGAAATCTGTCGGTCATACCAATGTTTACAAACATGAGCACTTGTCGATGGGAAAATTACGCATGTGTATTGGAGGGTCTTTTATCTACAACACATAGTCGTGCCGTCACGCGCAGCGAAGATTTGACAGAAGGTGGAAACGCAAGCAGCCGAAATGGTGAGTCTTTTGATTTCTACATTTCTTGACTAGTCAGTCACGTTTTGGAATATAAAGCCATGACACCTGTTCGAAGTTGGCTTATTTCATATGCAATTATCGGTGCTTTTTCATCGCAAACTATTGGAATATTCCTAAATGAACTCATAAATTGTATTATAAATCAGGGGCTGGGGTCGCCCTCAGGACGTCTACGTTATCTGGTTATATATAGTGAACTGAAGCAGGGATTTGAATTGGCTGGCCGGCCGCTATCTTCTATGCATACATAAACCCCACAGAGAAGATAGTGGCCGGCCAACGCAAATCCCTGTGTACTGAAACGTCCGCGCTAGGAGTTTGGGGTGGTATGTATCATCGTATGGGTTCGAACAGGGACACTAAACGGGTGGTTTTGGTTCTGATTTGGGTTATTTTAAGGTTGTTGCAACCCACTTTGATAAGACTTGTTTAGATTGTGTGTCTATAATTGTCTACTTTAACACCATGCTGGTGTTGTAGAAGCCTTGGAAAGCTGGAATTAATTTGGTGAAATTTAGTGACGAAGATGACCTTAAAGCTGTATTATTTACAAATTGTTTTTGACTGACTTTTGGCTCAAACACTGTAACATTGATTGATTGAATTATTCTTGTCATGTTCATTCATTAATTTAATTAAACCTACCCACTTTCAAATTTAAAGGAAATCAAAAACCCAAGAAGGGGACCATGTACAAGAAGAGGCCGTGGAAGGGGTCATGGTACAGATTGTGACAACCTGTGTGGAACTGAGGTTGGTTCCTATATTATTTGAATTGGATGTTTATCAAGGGTATTTTATTGAACTCAATACATTCATTATGACTGGGAAGGATGTGTTTAATGGTTTGAAATAGTTCACCATGACACATGTGACCAAGTCGGTGGAGGTTTCAGACCAGCCCGAAGAGGTGGCAGAGGAGCCCCACTTTCTTCAAACAAGGTGCTATTGGGCTTGCCTTACCTAATTAAATCACTTTGTCAGTAAATAGGGGGTCCCATGTTGGACTTGGCGACCATATATTTCCATTGGTTCTCATTTGTTTGTAGACCTCTACAGGCCTTAAGCGTGTCAATCTTGTTCGCAGAGGCTACCTTGGCAACACACCAATAACTAACCGGGCCCTACAGCAGAGTAGAGTGGCTGCTAAATTTTTAGAGCTGTCACGGAAAGAGAAATTGAAGGTAATATACAACTCAGCAGTTAGCACTCATCAGCTACTACAAAAACCTTCATGCAATTTTGGTCAGAGTGAGAGATTTACATTGGAGATATTTAATCCATCAAAATGAAGAGTTTTTGATTTCTCATATTTTTTTCAGATTTTTGTGCGGTGGCTGGATTTGGATGGTGTGCGGCAGTTGCTGGTTGATGGTTAGACAGACAGCCACATTTTGCGCTTACAATCACCCGACAACCCACACCACCAAAAGAAGGATTCCACCCTCCATCAACTACCACTTCACCAGACGGGTGCATCTGTCTTTAATGTAGGGAAATGCCTACCCCTGTGGAGCGGCAATGTTGCACCAACAGCCCAGACTTTTGCACATATGCACTACCTCAGATGGAAGGAGTTGTGCTTGACCCGATGGTCATTGACGTTATTAACAGGTAACTCCCTCCTGTTGTGTATGGAAGATCAGAGACCTCTTCCTTGACAAGTATTGACAGTATATAGGCTTAATACAAAGTAGGGTTTGGTAATATACTTGCCTAGTCACAAAACATGTGGCATTATTTGTTCTGAGCATTTTTGTTTCAACAATCTCATGATCTATTGTCCATTCGTTTTATGGAATGATCATTCATATATAAGTCAATTTCCCAAACACAGAAGAAAATAATTATACACACATTATTTTGTCAATTAGTCATGGCCCGTTATCCTCAAATTTGACTTTTTATGTTCATAATTCGAGCCCTGATGAAAAAGAAGTGACATTAAAATGAGTTCATGTATTATTTATTTGCCAATTCCATGAGGTTTTTTTTATTACTGTTTGGATGTGACCAATACAAGATTTGAACATTTCAACAAAAACAAATTTCCAAATCATATTTTTAATCAAAATGAGACACCTGCAACTCAACTGTTTTTTGGTAGATGGCCTTGGCACAGGAGCAATGTTCAGACTAATGTTGCTAGGTCATCAGCAGAGCGTTGTGGGTGTTGTTGTGAGTGCTGTCGCATTGCTTGGGCCTTAAGATTTCTGTTATCATATCTGGTACGTGGGCGCAAGTCTTGGCCTCTTAACCGATGACCACATCTTTGACTGCTTTTTGAAGCGAGTGCTGTGCCTGTAACACAAAAAATTTCATTATATGGCCAAATCAGTGTGTAGTTGAGTGGTCATGAGATACTTAATTGTCTGACCATCCTTCTTGAGTGCATATGCCCGATCCCTATGCCTGTTGTGGTCCATTGCCACAATTTGATTGCAGGCAAGGTATGACGAACACCAGCCATTGAATTAGGGTCAAGAGGACGCAATAACTTATCTACCTGAAATTAACAAAGTAAGGTGTGTTTGCAACAACAATTAACCAATACAAATAGTGCAATGGACTCACAATAGGCCCTTAGATTTTATTAAATCGGTGATATTTATACAAGTCGATTCAATACAGGCCGTTTCGATAGCAGGGTATTATCAATACAACGAGATTTTTTATATGTCCAGCAAAAACTTTGCAGCTTCTTCATTGGTCAAACTCCTCACTTCCCTGAATGTCTATCTAAAAGAGACCCTCGTGTTAGACCGCAGCTAGTATTGCTCCCGCCTCCTTCTCTTAGTTGTTGAATCTGTTAATAGCGTCTTTCTCTCTCCACCTTATCATCGTTTCTTTCTTTTGTCCTCCATTATCTCAATGAAAATAGCGCAAACTAAATATCCGCCGGCGGTGAACGGCACAGAGTGATGACGTTTCTGCGCTTCTGGAATTAATAATACATGAGCTTCCAAATATGGGCTAAGGCACCAGAGAGCATAATTTCTTTTAATAAATTTGACCAGTTATAAAATTATTAAATTTTTCTTGAATGTTGGTTAGCTTCTTGATAAACGTTTGTTATCTTTTTTGGGGGCAGGCGATTCAGGGACAGCATCAATGCGCAGAGCCTATTTTGCGACATTGACCTCTAACTAAGGTCAAGATAATCGAAAATGTGAAAATCTAAAATCCCCAATATCCCCGGGGAATATGATCTTCACAAAATTTACACCCATTGTGTACCTTAAATTAACTCGAATCTTCACAAAAGATATTTACACCATTATGTACCTCAACTAAATTGCCAACTTTCCTTAATATATATATATATATATATAGAGAGAGATAGATATATATATATATATACATATATATATACACACACACACACACACACATATATATATATATATATATATATATATATATATATATATATATATATATATATATATATATATATATATATATTTTATGTATAAAAAATTAAAGAGAAAATAACCATAAAAAAATTCAATCGCCTATAAAACCATTAATAACCGTCCCAAGGCAACAAAACTTTTACCAGTGACATGGTTAGTTGGATCGTAAAATGTCATAGTTGTTGATAGTAATAGGTAGACGTACCCGTAATCACATCGTTTTTGATCGTGTATGATTTGGGTGATGTGAGAAACCATTGCGCACTATATTTTTCGTTGGCGGATCGTTTGCGGATTCGGTATGCAATATTTTGGTGACATCATTCTATTTTGGTGTTTTCGGCTGATGAAATTCCCTCAGATATTTCATCACCGTCCTTGACGACCTTGGAGACCTTCATCGGCGAGGTGCTGACCTAGGCTAAATTAAGTAATACCTCATGTAAATACATTGTGATATTTTGATGACATCATTCTATTTTGGGTTGTTGATTTCACAATCTCCTCGGATATGTCGTCATAGTTTGCTGATCCAAGCTAAGTTAAATAATACCTCATATCATGGAGGGCGTATATAAAAACGCGAGAGGGTCTCAGTTCTTCATTTACCATGGCTGGGAAACGGATGAGCGATGCGGACTTGTTAAAAGCGGTGGCGCAAATCGAAATGGAGGAAGTGAAACCGCTATACACTGGATACTTTGCGTGGTATTCGATAGTGGTTTGGAATAAAGATGTAGTGTTTTTGAAAAACAATTTCAAGAAATACCACATAGAGTTGGGGATGAACTGTGTATTGGACTGTGGTTATGAAATAGCTGCTGTCACAGAAACAATGTAAACAGTTAGAAGCGGGTGAGGAGAGTCGTGTCGAGGTCTCTATGGGTGCAGACGTGACAATGAGTGTTCGATACCCGATCCCTATGGTGCTGATAAAGAAGGGCCACGTGACAATGCAAATGGACAGTTACTCGTGGTATATGTTTGTAGAAGCGTGGGACGAGTTGAAACAGCTCTACGGAACCCACGTGGTGAGAGCGAAATTAATAGAGGAATATCTGATGGTGGTGTACACAGACACGCTTGCCGATTTAATCCAAACCCTAATACCAGAAAAATGTCATGGATGTCGGATAGACCACCCGAGCCAGAGACAGCATAATCTTTGTTTGATGGCAGTACCTGAAGAACAAGTTTGGCTGTGTATGGCGGACGCCATTAAACGTGTTGATGAACTGTATGTATCAAGATTATGGGAATTGAGTATAGCTTTAATTGACCCCTGCCCCTCGTGGATGGAACGTAGCAAATGGTTGTGTGTGGACTATAGGAAATATTGGTTAAGTCGGTGAAATCAGATATTGAAATACGTGTAATTAACAGATTGTGTAATAAATGAGTGAAAATACAGGACTGTGTTTTTATTTGGAATGTATTTTATAAAGAGTTAAAATTTGTTGGGTGGTCATTTATGGCTAAGATAGTCTGAGAGTGACATCAACATGACGAATGCATATAGCAGGTGGTCTGTTTTAAAAGACAAGTTACAGATGCATGCACAACTTACTCAAGAACTGAGAGACAATAAGATCTATAGACAAATTAGTATAAATCAACAGCGCTTGATGGAGCATGGTTATGATTTTGATACGGCTCTTAGTAAAGCGATCGAAGCTAAGGAGTGTTTAACTGCGTTCGCGTCTGAAGATGAGGTGGATTGAAGTAATTATAAATACTTGTTAACAACAAGTTCACTATCAGTAAAGGTTGAATCTTTAAAGCGACGACATGGAAACTTGTGTAGAATGTGACGAATGTCCATATAGAACTAAATCACCTGCTCAGGGTAAACACAGAACCCTGAGGGTAAGGCGATGTCCTCTGTGTCGATGTGGGTTTGTTACGAAGGTGCTTTTGACTCACCACTTGAAATATCACTGTAATTATAAGCTCTACATTTACAATCGAAAATAAGAAAAACAAAAGGCACAACAAAGCAGAGCAAGGTTGCGACGTAATCGGAAAGCTTAACTTCCACCCTCGAAGAACCCCACAACCCCAGTGTGCGTGCGATACCACGTGATTTACCAGATCTGAAATTAACTTGACACGTGATCACGAAAAACCGCTGACATCAGCTAAATAAATTCGTCACATGATCATGAAAAATACCTTACACCACCTCGATCAGGGGGGATAAATAAGCGAACACGGACCGATTTTTGTTTCATTCAGAATGGCGGAGGAGAACAGCAAGGAGTATGATTACATTGATGGACTGTTGTATACCTGTCGACGTCAGGGTCGCTTTCAAATCACGCAGTGGCTTAGTAACCCAAAACATTTGACAAATGATTTACAAATTCGCTAACGATGGAGCGGACATAAAATAAACTTACCAACAAATGCCTTTCTCGGAAGTGGGACGGCTCTTACATCACTCACCGTATCGTTGATTGACGTGGAAGCTGGCCAATCAGACATTGATATGGAAGTCACAGTGTTTGACAATTGGTTGAGTGAATGCCCCAGTGCCCTATATTGAAATTACCCGTGGAAAAGTGACCATGCGCTTTGATAGTTTCAATTGGTGGCAGCTCATAAAAGCTTACGAAGAACTAACAGCCCGCAGACAAAAGATGGATGACCAAGGAACGTCACACGATGGGTAGGATATGATTATCAGCCTTTACAGTGGTTTGATGAAACCAATGCTATCTGACATAGCTCAAGAACCATGTGAAGAATGTGGAACGGGGGTATGTCAAGCGGAGAACCAACAGAAAATGTATTCACATTGCGTAGAAAGGCCCTGAATAAGGTGGACGAAAATCACGTAACTTTATTATGGCGCGTGTTGTGTGAACAACACAATTTGAATGAACTATGCATTTGGCTCTCTAGAGACTATCGGCGTAATATGTTAGGTTTATGTGTGACCACCGAACACTGGTCTAAAGTCTTAATGGGGGAACTGTATGACTGTGAATATAACCGAATTATTAGACGCATGAATATTGGTGATTGGTGATTGACAATATACTTTAGTTGAATTTCTTTTTGAGTTATATTTATCACAACACTATCTACCTATCCTATCTATTAAAAGAGCAGGGAACTGAGGATGATAACTTGGTATGAGAATGAATCAAACCTTAAAATACCTCTTTAGTTGCGTGATGGCTGGTCCAAGTGGAGGTGGAAAAACTTACCTAGAGAGTGAGTTAATTAAAGGTAGTCACATTGAGCCACCACCCGATCAAATCATGGCAAACAAAGTACACTCAACTACCCCACGTAGAATTCGTAGAGGGGTTGAATTTTGAGACAGACCCTCAACAAAGAACCTTGTTGATCATCGATGATTTGATGCAAGAAACTGACGAACGCGTTACTCGCCTATTCACCAAAGGAAGTCACCACGGCAATCTTAGCGTGTTGTATTTAGTACAAAATTTATTCGGAAAGAATAAAGAACATCAAACAATCAGTTTGAACGCTCATTATTAAGTTGTATTTAATAACCCTCGGGACGCTTAACAAATCATGCATTTAGCCAAACAAATGTACCCGCTAAACATCAAGTATGTACAAGAAGCCTTTTCGGATGCTACTTTGCAACCCCACGGTTATTTGTTTATCGATTTGAAGCAAGCAACGCCAGATCACTTAGGGTTGCGAACTGACATACTACGACCCAATCAAGTTGTATACCTACAGATATAACTACCGTCGATCATCGGACGACCGCCATTCTTATCGTTAGACATAGACCATGGCAGAGCGTCTCAGAAAACACGCTGATACATTACGAGTGATGGCTAAAGCCAAACCCCCTGTCAATAGGGCTTTGATTCACACGACTGACAAAGAATTGATGAATTGTTTATGTGAATGTGCCCTCAATGTTTTGAAAGGAAACGAATCCTTGACTTCAGTTCAGAAGCGTGAATTAACCCGATACAAACAAGGTCTGCGCGCTTTGATCTCACCTAAAACTAACGTCAAGAAAAAGAAAAGAGTATTACAAACCGGTGGTTTTCTTCTGGCGTTATAAGGACCTATTTTAGGTATCGCTGGTCTGTTGCTAGGCAAACTGTTTGGCTAATTATGGCTAAGAAAATGATGTCAGTTGATCCCCGGGTGCTGTCAAGTGCACGTTACGATCAAGCTCCCACTGTCGACGTGTTATCCAACTTGGATGCTGAGATGAGGGATGTCCTGAATCGTAGTGATTTATCAGAGGAGGCTAAAGTTGAATCTTACAACCAGATTTCAACAAAACTCCACGAGTATTACCCCCAACACAGAATCCCGACACCTTTCACGACCTTAGCTAATGCCCCGCCCCTCATACCCAAACAAGAAGGCGTGTCTATCGCGGAAGTTGTAGAAACCATTCCTGATAAATTTCAGAAAAAGGGCGTTCGTTATTACAACGCCTTCGAAAAAACCCAGACGTGGGTTGGAATGAACGAGGGGAATTAACGATTAAAGGACAAGCCGTTAGTGGAACTAACGTGGTGGATTTGGTTAACGATGTGTTGAGACGCCGAAAAGACTTTGAACCACGGGGTTGGGAAAGATTTTCCGAAGCGTTGCGAGACTCCAACATTCCCCAAGATTTAGTATATCACCCTGATTGATGGAACTATATCCAACAGGGTGCAATGCGAAAAGATAAAAGACCTGGTGAGGAGAAGGCTGTGACACAAGCTTGGACGTCATGGAAAAGTTAAGTGTGTATTTCGACCCCGAGGCACCGCCACGTATGGAGGGGTGCAGCCATTGGTTAGAGCTACGAAACTCAAAACAAAGGCAGTCAGATGCGTATACATTACACAAACCAATCCATAGTCGTTTTCGAAGACAACGCGTCATAGTAGGGGGAATTGACCATCAGTGGCAAGCAGATTTAGTGGACATAGCCCGTTTAGCTAAACAGAACCAAGACATGAAATTTCTCTTGACCTGTATCGATGTTTCCTCGAAATATGCCTGGGTGATACCATTGAAAAATAAAACGGGAGACAATTTGATTCGAGCCTTTGAGATTATATTAAAACAAGGGCAGACGTTTCTTAAGCAACAGGGGGTTCGCTTTTTTACCATCCACAACAGAGAAACCAAAGCAAGCTTAGTCGAGCTGTTTAATTGTACGCTAAAAAACTGGCGTGTGGCGTTTTTTACCAAACACAACACCAGTGTTTATCTACCGGTTCTGGGTTTGCTGGTGAAAGGATACAACCTCAGCTATCATCGCAGCATCAAGTGCACCCCGATATCGCTCTCGATGCGTAATCAAGAAGACACGTGGATGACATTATATGGGGAACGCTCTGATGAGGTTAAACGACCTCAGTATAATATATGGGATCGTGTCCGTATAAGTCGAGTACGGGGTAAATTTAAAGAAAGGTTACACTTCCAATTGGAGCGAGGAGTTGTATTGGGTGGAGAACGTTCACTTAGGTTCCCCTAATGTGTATACGATAAAGGATGATAATGACAAAGTATCAGAGGGAACATTTTACGTGGAAGAGTTACAGAAAGTGAATGACAAAGCATGGTATAGGGTTGAAAAACTATCAAAGAACGTAAACGGAAAGGACAAAAACAATTTTTGGTCAAGTGGTTTGGCTACCCTACCAGTTTTAATATTTGGGTCAGTGGTGAGGAGCTGTATAAAAACTGAGATCGGGAACAAAAGCATCATTAGGATGGAAGATCAGAGAATTGATCGGGTGTGGACCTTATTTGGTCGGGATATTCCAAAAGCCGAAATCGTGTTTTACTCACAAATCATCATTTTATATGCCGCAATCATCGCCAGCATCTATCTATCGGCGGGTAAAGGAGATAGTAATTTGTGGATAGCTCTATTAAGCAGTAGCTTAGGGTACATTCTTCCCAACCCCACTTTGAAACAAAGTGACGTCATGAGTTTCTTTCTGAACCTTCCAACAGTTCAATGAATTATCACCCCAACAACACGTTGACACGTTACTTTACTCAATTGCCTAAACCCATACAATTAAAAGGTGATTGGGAAGTAGGATTAGCAGAAATTCTGTACCGTTTCCTGGTACAAAATCGGTGTGAACGTGAGTTTTGTCATAGTGGATCAGCGAGCTGGGTACCATACGATTGACAGACGCGTAGAAGGGGATCCTTTGGTCAAGTCCTTGGTCGTTCACCTGACCCCCGATTCCTACAGTGCTGATCAATTGATAGACACGCTCAATATGCACATCCGCAAATCGCATCTCAGAGGCGGTGTTCGATTTCAATTCAATTCCCACTCACAGACCGTGAACGTAAAAATAACAGACCCCAAACTTCAAGTTGTCATGGTCGAAGGTCTTTGTCAAATATTGCGGTGTGAGGAATGTCTTTCGCTTTACGTTTCTCAAACTCAATACAAGACTAATGTATTTTGAGGGTTGTACGCACTGTATGTTTATTGTAGTATAATTGAATCACAAGTGGTCAGTGACACCTTGGCCCCCTTGTTACGCACGGTTCACGTGGACTACGATCGGATGCACAAAATGGTGACCCAGACATACGACCATGTGATGGTGACTTTACATTTCCGTGAAACCAAGAAGAGCTTAATTTGAGTCTCAAGTCATCACCACCATGAGTTACTTTCTGACCCTGCCTTCCAACAGTTCAATGAATTATCACCCCAACAATACGTTGACACGTTACTTTACTCGACTCCCCAAAGCTGTACAGTTGGAAGGGGCTTGGGAAGTGGGATTATCGGAAATTCAGTACCCTTACACGTGGTACAATGTTACAGGGGACGAGGGGTTTGTCGTCATGGATCGTTGATAGAAGCCTTTGCAGTCAAGTTAAAGGAGCAAAATGAAGAGCGAGTGTGTCTCACCTACAATCAAACACGACAGACAGCAACTATGACCCTAGAGAATTAGTCAGTTGTAGTTTACATGGACGAGGGGTTTGCGCCAAATACTCGGTTTTGAAATGGGGATTTTTGAGAATAGTCAAGTGGGTCAGCACATTGTTGACCCTGATCGAGACTTGTACGGCCTGTATGTCTGTTGTAATCTCATCGAAGCACAGGTGGTAGGAGACACCTTGATTCCCCTACTGCGTATTATTCGAATCGATAACGATTGTCGCGGGCAGTTTATCGACCTCATATATAAAAAGATATTTTATTACCCGATAGCCATCAATACTTTTTCTACTATAGAAATCAATATAAGAGATGACACTGGTCGACCCATTCCATTCGAATCTGGTAAAGTGACAGTGACGTTACATTTCCGTAAAACCAAGAAAGCTCTATTTTGAAAACCATGGCTGACATTTACACCCCGTATTATCTGAACCAAGCAGTGTAGAGGGCTCCCCGTATTTTAAGGTGCCAGGAGTCAGCGTGGACATGGATTTAGAAGCGTTCTTGGGGGATTGGCTAAAATGTCGTTACCGCTGGTTTGAAAAGTTTTACCTGTCGTTAAAAAACACGCCTTGAAAACAGGAGTGAAGGTGGTCGGAGATTTGTTGGGAGGGAAGTCTCTGAAACAGTCAGCTAAGAAACGAATGTTACAAACCGGAGAGGAAGTGTTTGATCAAATAGTTCAATCCAAACAACCCCGTCGCCAACCAGCAATCTCTATAAAATGACTCGCACGAGGTAGGAGCAGTAGTTCACGCCGTCGACGTAGAACAACTCGGAGGTTGTCAAAGGATATTTTTGGTTAGATCATGGCACTGGTACACTCCCAATCTTGTCCCTGCGTCAAAAGTGAATTAGACCTATTTTCGATTCCCCCAACTCAAAGCAGTGTCGGTCATGGATCGTGGATCGAATTCTATCCGGTAGCTGCTTTAGGTTCGGGTCCAGTCGAGTTCTACATCAGCAGTTGGGGTGAAGATTATATCGATCTGAATGACACGTATTTACAAGTGAATGCCAAAGTGGAGAAAAAGGATGGGGAGGTCTTGGAGGGTGATAGTGCTGTACCACCCATTAACCTATGGTTACACTCACTCTTTTCCCAAGTCGATGTCTCTCTCAACGAGAAACTCGTTTCCTCTTCAACGAACACCTATCCGTATCGCGCCTAAATGGAAACGGTATTGAGCTATGGTTCGGAAGCCAAAAACTCTCAGTTAACAGCTCGTTTATGGTACAAAGACACCCAACAACACATGGACGCCATGGGCGGTACTCACAACAAGGGGATGTTAGATTTGCGATTAGTACGCAGTGGTGACACCTTTGCCCTTATGGCCAATCCTGCAGAGGGATTTGCCCCTAAAATAGTTCTGCAATCCGTGACCTTATTCATACGCAAAATAAAGTTGAACCCCACCGTGCAACTAGCTCACATTAAGGCTTTAGAACGAAGCCCAGCTAAATACCCCATAAGACGCATAGAAACCAAAGTGTTTTCTGCATCTCATGGAGCTATGACGATCAATCAAAAAAATTTATTTTTGTGACAGTTACCCAAACGAATTGTAGTCGGAAGTGTTGATAATAGGGCGTTCAAAGGTGATTATACTCAGAACCCCTTCAACTTTAAGCATAACAGCCTCACATTTTTAGCTCTGTACGTTGACGGGCAACAAGTGCCCGCAAAACCATTACAGCCCGATTTTAATCACCATATATACACCCGCAGTTATGCTAATTTATTCATTAGCACTGGACAACTCTATCAAGACGAAGGCAATGGCATAAGTTGGAGTGATTATCCCAATGGCTATACACTATTCGCTTTTGATCTGACCCCCGACCTGGGTGATAGCGGCACTCATTTTAATTTGTTGAAACAAGGAAACGTGCGCTTGGAAATGCGTTTTGGTACGGCCCTAGAACGTACCATTAATGTCATTGCGTATGCCAAATTTGAAAATATGATTCAAATTGACCAAAACCGTAACGTTCTGTTTGATTACGCTGCCTAACAATGGATACCAGACAATTACACGAGATCTTACAAAAAGACACTTTCACTCGAGCTACTGTGCGAGGAGTGTTTGCGCGGAATAAATAACCCCGCCATGTCAACTACCCCAGCGGCTTCGTTTGTAACAACGATCCCGCTTCCAAAAAAGGCAAACACTGGGTCCCTATTTTCATTGATCATAATGAAAGAGGCGAATATTTTGATTCTAATGGACTACCTCCTATTCATAACGTATTTGGGAAGTACATGAACAAACATTGTATGACCTGGACTTATAGCCATTCAAATACTTGTGGACTTTATTGTTTGTATTATTTAACGAGACGATGTCGTGGAATAAGGTTGAACCAATTGCTGGCTGTATTTACCAACGATTATTCAACCAACGATAAGCTGGTGACATGTTTAATTCAAGGCAAATAAACAACGCGTGTTGAAAATATATGATGTTTTTATTCTTAGTTTCTCACACAGCATTTAAACATCAATTTTTTACAGAGCGCACATCTATCAATTACACAATACCTTAACTTCAATTTATTACATAATAACACATATCGATTTCTTAAATAGCACATTAAAGTATCACACATCTAACGGTTTAGTGCTTACACCATCTGCACTCACTATTCTCTTGGGGTAAAAATAACTTAACCAATCTCTAATTTGCATATTCGAATACATTGTGTTATTGTTAACGCGAAAGCCACAGTTCACACCGCGACCCGATTTTTCTTCTCTCAGCACATTCATATATTTCTCCTTGTTCAGTTCGTTTTGACGTTTATTGAGTACTTTACATGAGGCTTTATCCGTAGTTCCATAACACTAATAGGTTTTACTGCACAGTCCAATAAAACCATCTCCACTCCACTCCTCTTTAAATAACCCCGTGGTACGTCTATCATATTTTTGGCGGGTCACACAGCACGGTTGACGTACCCACGGGTTCCGTTCGTTTTACACTGTATAAAGTTGTTGGTGTGATCACAACACACTACAGCTGGCAACCACTGAGGGTAATCTCGGTAAAATTGTTCTTTCATGTTGGGTTTGATGACTACTACTTAGGGCGATATAACTACTATCAGTGTCCATCTGTACATAGGCCAAATCAGATCTCGCGACATACTTGTCAATAAAATCATAGTTAAATTCAAGCATTCTTAATTTGGCATATTGATAAACAAAATAGCCTATTTGTTGGGGCAAGTTGAGATTAATGGTGGTTTTGACCATGTCGATTTCAAACAGGTTGGGGGTTAATTTGTTCAAGGCTCTGAATCTTTTGTCGTTGATCAATTTCTGACCCTCTCGGTAGTCAGCCTATCTGACATCACGGTGTTTAGTTTTATCCGTGACGCATTTACCTACAAACATAGACACACACATAAGCACTTGACGGGTATTTTTTTTCTTTTTCAAATAACAAATTTGAAATAAATTTTAAAATAATTAAATAAATATATTTTAAAATAATACATTTTAGTATATTTACCATAGGCCGAATTTCTAAGTAGCTTGAAAGTTTCGGCTATAACGGTCCGACTCGGGTCGACATCGCCCCCACGTCTACACACAAACAAGAACATTATCAAAAATAAAATAAAATTCAACGCTTGAAAAAGTATAACATATAACTCCATTCGTGTATTTGTACATACCCGGCGTCTGATATGGTCTCGGCAAATCGTTTGAAACAGGCTGTGGGTTCATACTCCAGCGTTTGGTATATCTTTGTGATCACCAGGCCATGTTCGGTATCATTTCAGTAGTGGGCTAGCAAGCAATATTTTCACACCTTTGTAGCTCCCTATCAACGTCCGCCATTCCGTCTATATGAAAATAAACAATAAAAATCGTTATGACATCATAATGATCGCAACAACATTCCTTAAACATCATTGAAAGCTTCCAGCTGTCGTTTACTCACTTTCATAATGTCCCGTTGTTCGGCATAGTCTCGCATAAAGAGTCCAATTTCTTCTCTTGTCAGTTCAATGTTTTTGAATATAGGGGTCATAGTCTTTAAGGGTTTCTGCTACGTGTATATCTACTTCAGCCATTCCAAAAAATGTTCCGTCACGTATATTGTCTATGAGCTGTTGTTCTGTCAAAGGGGCTCGTGGTGGTTGAGGTCGACTGTACATGATCGCATTGATGTGAGGGTCTGTTTTCCGTTTTTTCGTCCATTCACATTCCCGCTCAGCTACGACATCATAACCTAATCCTCTCAAATACTGGGTATTTCTTTCTGTTTCAGCATGTAAGTCACTCATTAGTTTTCCATTGATGGGGCTATGGGTCAATTTCAGACACGGACAACCATGCCATACACATCCGTAAAACTTATATACTGTTTGAGTTTCTTTGCACCAACGTCTACGGGTAATCGCCGGGCGCCTATTCTTTTTTCCCCTCTGTTTAGTCGGTGTTGTATTTGGTTTTGTGAGCTATCCAAGCCAACCATTCATTCACGACACCACGTTTTTGGGGCAGTACCGGTTTACATGTCGCTGGATGGGAAAGTTGGCTGGCATGGGTTGAGACAACGCCCACAGATACAGCGCATTGGCATCGTAACCCATGATTCCTTCACAAAACTTTGCTTCATTTCCGTTCTGTTCACGCCTGATGTAAGTTTTTCATTTTTCGTGGTAATGATAAAAGATGATTGAGGGTCCGCCCACTATTCCATTTTTTATCAACCAATAGACGTCGTTGTTTTATTCGTCTGGTAAGGTAAAATAATCTTCCAAGTCTTGAAATAAATATTGCATGGTTAATCCGGGTACTGATATTCTATCCTTCAACATATCTATACCTCTCTCACTGTAAAAACGACTCTGCTTCTCTATGGCTTCCAGAAACGGTTCGACATGTAAATTGTTGTAATATATCAAAAAGTCTTTAAAAGTCTGCATATGACCTGCTTCCCACGCTTCTTGACATTCAGCGTATTGGTCAGCTGTAATGTTTTCTTATTTGAACCCACTGTAAAAAGCTGCATGGGGTGGTAATTCTGTATTGTTCAAAAGGTCGAGTGTTACCCATGCATACGGGAAATATCCCTTTTTCTGTTCACATTGAAAGGCTCGTAAGTATTTGTCGTATGTATATCCAGGTGCAATAAAGTTGGTGATATCCAAGAACTGTACATGGTCCGTTTCAAGGCACATGAATGAGTTATTTCGTTTGATGGTATACTTGAGTGATGAATGTTCTTGTAGGTAAGTTGTCAACGGTATTTTCACAACGTTGAGGTCATAATTTGATGAGTTGAATCAGACTAACGGTAATACAAATTGAATTTGCTCTGTATTTCTGCAATGGGTGTTCTCCCTTGGCGATTGGATCCCGTTGATGGGTTTCATCGATTTTCTCTTGTAACTGGGTTACGGTAGCTTCGTATTGAGCAAGCATCAGTAGATAGGCGGGGTTTGATATCTCCTCTATGTACATCATCATCCTGTCAATCAATGTTTGTGCGTTTCCTTTCGTTACAAAACATTTTGGTTCTGTATAATCTGGTACATTGCTGCATACACTCACTGATAACGGCACATGTTTTTGGTCCCAGGTGACTTTGGGTGAATCAACAGGTAGGTTGTCTTCTCCAAAATAACTTTTAAAATCATATGTGGCTCTGTAAGGGTAAATACCGTCTTCTATTTTGATTCCTTCGTCCCGTAACGCTTCAACGATAGTGGGTGGTAGATGAAAAACACCACCTGGGTACTTTATTTCGTTTCCACAGTACATTTGTTTTCGTGGCGATGTAGTTTTTTCTCGTTTTTCCACAGCTTCTGACAGGTACCACAAATATATATATATATAAACTATAATTAAACCGTTTGTAGCCTTCCAAATCGCGTATGAGTCCGTATACTACGAATCCGGAAACTATCGTCAGCGAAAACTATATTGCGCAATGGTTTTTCACATCACCCAAATCATAAACGATCAAAAACGATGTGACTTCGGGTACGTCTTCCTACTACTCACGAAAAGCGATCCTAAACTTGATTTGATGTCATAAACGTGACGTTATTGTTGAATTACGGTCCTGAACTTGATTTGGTGTCATATACGTGACGTTATTGTTGAATTACGGTCCTGAACTTGATTTGGTGTCATATACGTGACGATATTGCTGAGTTACGATTCTGATATTGATTAGATGTCATATACGGGACGTTATTGTTGAGTTACGGCCCTGAACTTGATTTTGTGTCATATACGTACGGTATTGTTGAGTTACGATCCTGAAATTGATTTGATGTAAAAAAAAATGACAATATTGTTGATTTAAAGTCTTGAGCTTGATTTGATGTCCTAATATAAGGCATGCCACTGTCGACATGTGTTGTGTTCAATAGACACGCTAGTATTGCCTACATGCCAGGATGGACATTTAATTGCCCGTAGATATGCCTTTACTGATGCCATTTAATGTAGATATGCCAATATCGACTCATCATTTACTGTAGATATGCCAGTTGTAACTCAACATTTAATGTAGATAGCGACATTAACTGTTTATATGCCGCAGACAGGCTTGATGCATCATATGCTGACAGTGGCCATGATTGGCAGATTAACTGCAGTAGATATGTCAATATTGAAACACCATCATATTCCGTTAACATGCTATAATGACACATTATATTCCCTTGTCATGCTATAATGACACATCGCATTCTGTTGTCATGCTGCATGGGCACATCGTCGAATGTTATCACCATACCGTAGTCACCGGATAATTTGCATACGTTTGTTTCAGGCGGTTGACATGGCGCAGAAAAAATTCACAGGTGAATCTTTGATATATCTTTGTCATATAAAAATTAGTAGGTGTGTTAGAAATATATCATGTATATTGTTACAATGATACACAATCACAAGCAAGGATGCAAGTAATTCATTCTTATTTACCGAATGTGTGTGTGTGTGTGTGTGTGTGTGTGTGTGTGTGTGTGTGTGTGTGTGTGTGTGTGTGTGTGTGTGTATGTGTGTGTGCCTGTGTGTGTGCCTGTGTGTGTTTGTATGTGTGTGTTTGCATGTGTGTGTTTGTGTGTGTGCTTGTGTGTGTGTTTGTGTGTGTGTTTGTGTGTCTGTGTGTGTGCGTGTGTGTGTGCGTGTGTGTGTGCGTGTGTGTGTGCGTGTGTGTGTGTTTTTTGTGTGTGCGTGTGAGTGTTTGTGTGTGTGTGTGTTTGTGTGTGTGTGTGTTTATGTTTGTGTGTGTGCGTGTGTGTGTGTGTGTGTGTGTGTGTGTGTGTGTGTGTACGTGTGTGTGTGCGTTTGTGTGTGCGTGTGAGTGTTTGTGTGTGTGTGTTTAGTGTGTGTGTTTGTTTGTGTTTGTGTGTGTGCGTGTGTTTGTGTGTGTGTGTGTGTGTGTGTGTGTGTGTGTGTGTGTGTGTGTGTGTGTGTGTGTGTGTGTGTGTGTGTGTGTGTGGTGCGTCTTTGATAAGTGATAATACCCAAACTCAAACGCTTTAATATTCTTGCTTACATAACACAGTTTGTTAGCTGCACAACCTAGATAACCATAGATCATATGATTTGTCGCTATTTGTTGTAGGAGCCTGACCCGGGGACCCGCAGTGGTGTGTCAGACAAACCGCACAGTTGGTTTGGTTTTTCTATGATTGAAATAACCATAAAATTGTAAGTTACTTTTGAATTTTCTCTGGATGATTCAACAGGCCGTCATCAAATGCATGTTTTCCAGGTCCGATGCAAGTTTCGAATGAAGATGAAGAAGACGAGAATGTAAGTTAGACCGCTCAATTGCGCTGAATTGCTTTAGTATGTAGCTGCCAAGCTTTGTAGTAACTCAACATAGAAGCGGCGGGATCAGAGTATGTAGTGTGTTATTCTAGCAAAGACACTAGGTGGTTGTCCATAAGTATTACAATTACCGTTATATACCTCAGTCATTTAGCTAACCAGCCTTTGGATTGACTTATATAGGGGCATTACAGGTTACTGTCGTGTATTTGAAATAATATGCATTTGGAAAATGGTGATTGAACTCAGAAGCCTGTATGCAGCTGTTTAATTATAATGGGCAGGCTTGTAAAGATTCTACTCATGGATGTACATTGATGGTTCTTAGTTGTCGGCTGAACGTAAAAAATATTCCGTGCCATGTTCTTACTTAAGTATAGCACCATTGTCATATTTTACAGGAAACCCAACATGCGATTGGGATCATTCTAGAGCAGGTAATGAATATAAATACCCTTCCATTAGTTAGTGGAATACAAAAGATAGTGATTTGGTGTCTTGTTTCCTACTGATATAATTTCCTTTAGAAATATGGTGCAAGACGCCGTCCAAAATAATATGAGGATTGATAACTTCTTTTCACCATTGTATTGAAATTGATTATTCCCATTGACAAACATTTACGGTATTTGAACACGCATTCTTACATAAATACAACTTGCTTTAAAATGTGTGTAGCCTGCAAAATTGACACTACAGCCAGATGAGCTGAATATTTGATGTCTGATATTACCTGCTATTATTAATAAATTGGGGTTCCAAAACCTCTAATATTGAGGGTTAATTGCTGAAGACGTGCAGCTTTATGTTTACAGTTGGCAACAAAGGAAGACATGCAGTCATATATTCGAACGCTGTATACGGAAAATCAGCTACAGAAAATGAGGGTAAGTCAAACACAAAATAATCCATACAAAAAGAAAATAACGGTGGTTGCTAGCAATATTCTGGTGATTGTTGGTACCTAGTGGTCGTATGAATGAAGAAAGATTCTGCCAGAGTTCTCGAGTCTATGTTTAGTCTCACAACAGAGAGAGAGGGAGCTAAATACTTACAGATTATTAAAGATCTGGAAAATGATAACCGCTTAGTATCTACGCTCAGTGCAGCATGACAGGTGCAATACAGATAAAGAAAGTGAACCGAGGCTTATATTTCGTTGTGCGGTTGAGCCAGCCGTCTCAGAACTCAGATGTTAGAAATGTAAGCACGTTTAGAGAACAGCGCCAGTTCTGTATCCAGTTCTATATAACACTCTTCTTTGCGTCTGATGATAAAAGCAACTTTCATATTTAAGGATGGATAGAACGTTTAAGTAGGTTAAGTGTGCACGAATGCGAGGAACCAGAAACTATATAAAATGTGTCTGTGGGGGGGGGGAATGATTTGTAATATGTCAGCATATTCTCCATGATAGATATACAGTTTAAGAACATTTGAAAGAATATGCTTATCTCAAATGTTTAATTGTTAATCTCCATGTTCACTAGTAATTAAATGGTTTCATGAATTAACAGATTTTCTTACATTATGAAAGTGTAAAATTTTAATATTGTCCCTGTATGAATTTTTAACCAACATGGGTACTTCTTGTTCTTAAACATGTGTGCACTACACATTTGACACCACATGCATCTAGTATAAGTTGTTCAGAGGCTGATTCAGACGACTAGAATAAGTTGAACATCCGTTTGGTTTTCGCAGCTAATATTTGTTAGATATTTGGGATACGAACCATCTCTTACATAAATCGGTTATTGCTCTAGTCCTGTTTTTTTTGTTTTTGCGACGTCGAAAGACAAAGAAAAACAGCCGAAGAAACTAGTTAACACACTTGATTTGGAGAACTGTTAACTGGTAGGTAGGAAGGATCAAAATATGATATCATTAGTTTCCATGGAAGAAGTGGATAATGTATGTTGCTATGAATGTTCCTGTGATTGTTGCTAGCTAGTTTTGGTATCAATGAAGAAATTTAAAACCTTTCAACCTGAGCATCTAGCTTAGGCTAAGTAGTAAGGTTCCGCCTAACTGACAAAGATGAATGGAGATAAAGACCAATATAACCTAACATCAGACATATGTATATAAAGGTGTAATGAGGTGAGGCAAGATTATTAAGTTGAATTAGAATTTGATAATGGTCGTAATACAATGGTACAATGTCTAATATTTGTACTAGCTCTCCATTACAGCTCAAGCATATTTGACACGCAAATTAATTCTAACATAAAACGTTAACTTACATGCGAAAACCTCACATTGATATGTGTGTAAATCACACATACAGGTGAACGCATGATATATAATGTTTTCGTAACTCGAGGATCCCATCCTTATCTATGATTTAGAGAACTGTTGAATTCTTGTGGCTTTGTTATTACAGTGGGACGACGAAAAACATCAACTGATATCACAAATTGAAAAGCTTAATATGGAAAAAAGGCAACAGGCAAAACAGGTAGGAGAACAAACAAATACTATCATTAATTTCCATGCGAGAAGCAGTTAATGCATGTTGCTGGTAATATCCTGGTAGTTGTTGGTAGCCGGTGGCCCCAGGCATGAAGAAAGTGGTTCAACATTATGTCAATATTTGAGGAATAAAAAGAACCGTTGGGTAGGTTTTATTGGCAACAAAGAGCAAGAATAATTAAGTTATGCGAGTGAGTGTGTCAACGAGTGAGTGTGTCATCCTAAATGCTAGATTGCTAACCCCCCCGAGTTTTTAGCATTATGTATTAGACATTTGATTTCCGCTTTTCGTTAAATTTTCAGACCATCATTGATTCGTCACACTCTGCAACTCACGTGTACTACGCAATTAACAATTAATGCACCTAACAGACGTTGTACTAAGTCAATACTATATATCAATCAAACCACACTTTGCCGTACTTGTGAAGGCGCAGTGAAGTTTGGCAGAGTTTGATATATTTTAATGCCTTTTTTATATAGTCATTAAACAATTGTGCTACGGCTTATATTTATATTGGCTTTCCATAACAGCTAACCATGACGAAGATATTTCTAGGAGTTTTTAAAGAGTTCGCCAAAATCTGTCGCTGGACTGGACAGCTCATGAGCTCAGCGTAGATAAGCTAACAGCCCATGGTTTTCTGCAGGGACTATACAAGGAGGCCAAAGTGAGCCCTTTTGCACTTCCATCCTTTGATGATTTGGAAGCTTTGCCTCCTCCTCCACCCTGTTTCATACATACTATGTGTAAATGGTACGATCTAACATGGCCAGAAGTACCATTCTATTTCTACAGCTTCGATCCGGCGATCAACAGAGAAGTTAACGAAGACTTTGTCAAAGAGCACTTCTTCATTTTGTTTGAGGGGAGCCAAAATAAAGATATTCCTCAATTGTATGAAGATCGTTACGTGCTATGTTACATCACATCAACAGAAATCATAGGGCATATGTGCGTTGTGTCCAAAAAAGAGCTTGATGCAATCTCAAGCGGTAATGGAGAGCGGTTGAAGTTCGATGACCCCATATTACAAGACGACTTAGAGGAAAATACCATTACACCCGTTTACTTATGCTTACCAAGAGGGGACATGAGCAGGATTGGTGGCTCTTACAAGATTGCAGGAGTTAGTACTCTTCAGCAACTTATTGACCTTCCACTCAGTGAGCCAGCTTACCATGTGAAGATCACCGATGGGAATTCGGTTCATTCTTTGGAGTGGACGAAGACACTGGAACAGCAATACAGCACCACATGGCCACATTTTCCCCAAAACCTTACCCTTGACATCCAAGGAGAAGTATGCCTAGTCAAGGGAAAATCGCCATTCTAATAAGATCGTGATTACCTAGATCTGTATGAACTGTCATGCGATGTAATATGGTTAAGGTCAATTATATTTATGTGCTTTAAGTCTTCCCATTACTATCTCATTTTGTTCTACAGTGGTTGCTAAAATAAAGTGTATACACTTTATTATTTTGTGTATCATTAGGAAAGAAAAGATATGTTATGATCGATTCCAGTGATTTTGATAACAGGAAGTTACTTTCTTTGTCACAGTACACTCATTTAAAACAGGAATAGTCAAACGAATCCTGTATATTACCCTCTGCTTGGTAACGGATTACTTAACACACGTGGTGAGTTATATACTGCATCATGTCTATGCAGAAACTCTAAAAACGATATTGTACGGTCTTGTAAAGCGAAAGACATCCACTCTGACAATGCAAAATCTGTTCTTTCGACATTCAGCATTTTGCCAAGCACCTCATCCAACAAGCCACCGCCCACCTTGCTAATCACCTTATCCCACAAATCATCTCCTACCTCGCCAAACACCTCTATTCCTACTGACTGGGCACTTCACAGTATACAATGTCTCCAACCTCGCCAATCACCTCATCCCACACCTCACCAATCTCCCCATCTCCTACCTCGCCAAGCTCTTTATCCCACACACCACCTTCAACCTCGCTAAGCACATCATCCTGCACACACCCTTAACCGTGCCAATCACCTCATCCCACGCACACCCTTAACCTTCAACCTCGCCAGTCACCTCATACAATACACCACCTTTAATCTCGCCAATCACCCCATCCCACACACCACCTTCAACCTCGCCTATCCCCTCATCCCACACACAACCCTTCAACCTCGCCAATTACCTCATCTCACACATAATCTAGCGCTAAGAATCGCACCTCTCTCCCCGCCAGGTACACGACGGATCCCTGTGGTTAATTAACCAAGACCATCAGACGTCAGATTGTGGGAGGATTGGGATGGGGCATTGATCCGTGGTGGAATGCCTCATGACTGTATATCATGGGATGTATTGGCTTTACCCGACTCACTCGGTGAGACAGCGAATATATGACACAATACATGTAAGAGAAAATCATGAGAGGATATTTATAAGGTTTTACGGGGCTTATCGATTCATTTGTTGATGAGGGCTAAAGCGGTAAGTTTGAAAAATATGGCGGAATTATTATGACCTTAAGGGGTGGTCAGTATAGTAAGGGTATGGGAGGTCAGCATGGTGAAGTTAGGAGGGGTGAAGCCAGCATGCTGAGGAGAGGTGGGGTCAGCATGGTGAAGTGAGGGCGGGCCAGTATGGCAAAGTGAGGTTGGGCCAGCTTGGTGAAGTGAGGTAGATCTAGCAGGCTGAAGTGAAGTGGGGGGCAGCATCTTGAAGCTATGTGGGCCAAGAATTGTGAGGTGATCTAGAGCAAGAATGATGAAGTGAATAGCATTTCCAATATGGGAGGTTTTATTGACCAGTGAGGGTGTAAAATGTAAATGGGGTCATCATGGCGATGTGAAATCAGCATGTTGAAGTGAGGTGGGTCAGCATGGTGCTGTAAGGTGGGGTCAGAATCGAGAACTGAGGTAAGGCCAGCGTGGTGAAGTGATTTGGGGCTAACATGGTGATTTGAGGTGGAGCAAGCTAGGGAAAGTGAGGTGTGGACAGCATGGATACGTGAGGTGGTGTCAGCATGGCGAAGTGGTGTGTATCAGTATGTTGAAATGAGGAGGGGCCTGCAGGGTGAGGTGAGATTTTGCAAGCATGGTGACCTGGAGCTGTGTCCGCGTGGTAAATTGAGGCGGGGCAAACACTGTGAAGTGAGGCGGGCCCAGCATTGTGAAGTAAGGCAGGGCCAGCATGGTGAAGTGAGGCGGGGCCAGCATTGTGAAGTTAGGTTGGGCCAGCATTGTGAAGTGAGGCGGGGCCAGCATTGTGAAGTTAGGTTGGGCAAGCACGGTAGAGTGATTTGGGGCTAATATGGAGAAGTGAGATTTGGACAGCATATGGTAAAGTAGCTTTATGCGGCAAAGTGTGTCAGCATGGTGGAGTGAGGTCTGGTCTGAATTGTGATGCGAGTTGGGTCTAACTTGATGGAGTGAGACGGGTTAGCATGGTGAATTATCAACAATTTGCGTTGGTAATGGCGCTATCAAACCCAGGTGGTGCAGTTGGAGAGCTGAATACAGCGTTCAAGGTGGAACAAGGGCCGTTTTCCATCCATTGATCATAAGATATGAATCTCTATCAAACGTTTGAATTGGTACGTGGTCAAATACTATTGACATTCTCTCAACCAGGTAATATTGTCTAATTAGGCATAATAATATTGATCCGTATTGATAACGAATCTATATTTTTGTTGTCACAACACAAGTTTCGGGTCATATTTTAAAAGCATTGTTCTACCTACAATAATCGGCTAGCTCAATGACTCTGATAATACACTATCTGTTTGCTCACACTTTGATAAAATTCCATTACATTTGGTTTCTTGGAGAGAAATATAATCTTGACGTATAAGTGTTCCCCCTTTTGTCAAAATTGAGCGAAGTAGCGGAGTTTATCAGTGACCTATATACCGTTTTCACACTCAATACCGAAACGACAGCCGCATGTGTGTATACGGTTGTCGAATCGGTATTAGTTAGCGCGCATCTAATTTTTTCTAGTTCAAACGCCATTTTAACCGTTTAGGCGATTTACTGTACCCGGAAGTTCATTTATAGTCTGCCCGTCGTCCTGGGAAAACAAATCGCGATCTCTGATAGGACAATCTAATCAAATTACTTTGGATTCGAAACCTTCCGCAAAGTATGCATGACCAAGTCTCCGTCATACCAGCTCACAAAGATGGTCGACGGTCTGTATGACCCCAAGGAACTCTATGAGAAGAAAGCCAGTTCGGATTTGTACAGCACTGATCTTGGGAAAGCGCTTCGCTGTGAATTTCTATTGATGAATATAAGATGTCATCTTATGGACCTGTCTCTGTATATGATATTGGTCTTAGCCATGTTTGCTATAAATGATACTTATGAGCTTGTGGGTTGATCTTTGATTTCAGCGTAAGCCATCGACGTGCTGAAGATGACGTCATCTCAGGTGACTGACGTGTTGAACTCCAAGCACACTACAGCCACCCGGCGATGTCGTCGACAACCGGAGCTGCTTCAAGAGCTTCTTACACGATCTCGCCACAAAGCCCCAGGAACATAAAGGGGTGGAATTATTTATACAGATTACATGCCCAACGCATTGTTTAATGCTTATTCAACATCGTTTGATGTGGTTTGACATTTTGTAATATATACATTAAGTGTAGATGCATAATCTGGTTACTGTATGTTTACAGCTGGCTCTTTTTTAACAGTTCATATGAAAACAGCCTCACTGGTTTATTTTATACGATGTTCGCTATATATTTGCAGATTTAACGCAGTAGATGATGATGTTGTGAATAATCATAAAGCTTGTATTCAATGAGACTCACCGGTCCGTCCGCTGGAATATATGTACTTTATTTACAACTTTGTCATTATCCTAGAAATATTTATTGTGATTTTCCATACAAATCATCTGAAGGTTCACTTTGTTCAAGAGCTCTGTTTTCTGATTTGCTTAATTACAGCTAGTGTTATTGGCAATGGTTTAATGAATAAATAAACCATTTAAAGTCCTGCTTTAACCTGAGGTTTTATGTCGCTATTTCATATAGCAATAGCAGATATCGCCTTGAACACAACAGTGATTCTGCTGGATACATTGCATACACATCGGATCTCTTAATATCAAATTCGTGAGCATTAAATTCCTGCAGCTCAGAAACCTAGAAATTGCTACATCATCGGATTCCCCAACATCAGACCCCTGTATATTATATTTTTTGTCATAAGATCATTCCAGCAATTTTAAAATCGAACTTGTCATAAAACTGCTGTTTTATGGCAATGCATGTTCACAAATAACACGGATCAGAATGTTACAGTCCAGCCAATGTTTTTTACAGGCTTATGTCGTAAACAGTTTTACTCAATTGTACCCTCTCTACCTTAAAGCTCCTGGCCCGCCAGTTACACGTCAGTTATTCCTTAACCCCAACTTAACTTCCTCATTAAGGGGCGACCTCATTGATGGACCTAATAGAAGCCTCTCAGCCAATAGTGTTCGCTGATGGGGGGCAGCCTCCAAAAGTAACAGGATATATAAGGGAGTGAAGACACGCTCACGACAGAGCAAAATCACCAACCATAATTAAATATCATCCTTTTCGGTCACTTAGATGAATAAAGAAGTTATCCTGTCTTTAGAAGAAAAAGTATATTTCTTCTCTCTCGGCCCTACAACGTCGTTTGTGTCTTCAATTCATCACGTATTCAAAGTCGACAGAATCAAGTTACATTCGCAATAGTTTTCTTTTTCCCGTTCTTATTTTTTAACAAAATTACCCATAATGGACATCCGATCACGGTCTGCAGAGAGGGCCAGTTCGGATATTGATTCTTTAGAGATTGCCCTGCGCGTCTATCAACAAGAAAATGAGCGCTTGATGCAAATAATATCGAGGGTTGAAAGAACGACTGTCGATTGCCGAAGCGAAAACACCCTCTCCCCAAATCCGTTCCACAACTCCCTCACAGAACAGCAGTGGCGAAGTTGCGCCTACATTACCTGCGCCTTATAGCACCACACCATCCCATCTAACGATGTCCGCGCCTTTATCCCCTGCACCAGCCCACCTTGGTAAGTTTGACAGCTCGAAGATCATTGGGATGATTGGCTGAGCGGTTTGAAAGGGGCGCCCACCTGTCAAATTGGACGCACGAATACATGGCTGCTGCGGTACCGGCGTACCTGTCAGACCGCGCCGAGGCAGAGTACCGAGATATCACCAAATCACGTCCAGATGTCGCCACGTGGAGCGAAGTGCGTGATCGCATGCAAGAGCGTTTCAGTAAGAAATTTAATGGTCACGCTGTCCTCGATCCCCAACGCGACAATGAAAGTGTGGCTCTATTGCCACGCGTGAGATCAATCATTTTTTGCGCTTAAATTTGGCAGAAGACCATGTGCGCAGCCACCTATTGTGTCCAATCTATGGCATAGGTTACGCACACAATTCATTGGCGCCGACGCGCCCTCCTTCAACGAGGTGGAAAGACAAGCGTCGACTTCGAAAAACGATGGGCAGCGGAAAGGATGCAAACGGGTAACAAACAATGTGATGGCTGTCCGCTCCAACGCGCTAACATGTCCACTACGACTATACTCGTGGTCGTCATCAATCCAGGAGGCAAGAGCCCACACGTGGTTCGTCCCGGCGCATGTCTCCAGAACGGCGACGATCGGCTTCGCGGGACTCGTATCGCTTTTTTGCTCGCACAGACAAAAGTGCCAGCAGAAGTCGGCGGCAATCAAGTGGTAGAGAGTTCTCTTCAGACCGCACTCACAGCCGCACTCGGTACGACGGACAACGCAAACCCTCTGAGGACCCCGCTCACTCCCGAAACGACGTCGGCTATAAGTGCGAAAACAGATCACAAAGTCGGACACCATTTCAAATCCGTAGTAGGTCCCCCACGCGCAAGAAAAAGGTAAATACAGTTGAAAGTGTCACCTCTGTTAGCACCCCCTTTATCCGCGATCAAACGGTGCACATCAAACTCAGAAACAAACATGCATGGCACTAATAGACACAGGTGCAAACATATCGTGCATAAACAAAGATTACTTAAAGATCATAAACACAATTTTTTTTAAAAGCGAAATTCGAAAGAAAAAACTTCAATAATGGTATTCATATCAATAGCGGTTACTTTGGAGCACCCTATTCCTTTAAAAAATGATTTTAAAGTGTTTGTTTTCGTCTTCCACTCGTTGAACATCCCGCTCGGCAACGTTCGGAATATTTGGCCCGTGACGTCACGTTCGCTGCTCTGTGCTCGCTGATCACGAATGTCAACAAGCTTCGCCATTGTTGTCGCGGCTCGTTGATGGTTTATGAAAAAGTCTTCACGGTTTGTTGCACTCACAGTTTGGATAATGCCTTATTGTTGTGTCGGTTAAGTGTAGAAACGCCGAGAGGTCAGGTAAGAGTTTCTTTCGGTTCCCGAAAGACCGAAAAATGCACAAGAATTGGATTGCAAAGGTGAAGAGGAAGGATTGGAAGCCGACCAAAACAACTCCTGTCATTTGCTCCGAGGCCTGAAAGTCAAAGCGTCTTTGCTGCATTCATTTTCCGAGTCGGAATCCGTTTCTGAGCTCTCAACATCATTATCTGACTCGGTTGCTATTCGCAATCCTGTGGGCTCAAATAAATACCAATGGACATCATAAGTCCTCATTTCACATAATGAGGCTTCATAATCTTCATCTGATGACGACATGTTAATAGATACCAATCAGTAGAAAGGAAAGTTGCAGGGAAAAAATCGCGGATCGTATAATTTTTCTCAGCTTCCGAAATACCACCTTCGAATTTGGTTTGGGACGAGCCGCAAACGTGACGTCACGCGACCTGCCTCCTAGCGACCAACTGGTGCAAAATGGACTCTGGGAATTCAATCGGAATTAAACCCGAGCACCACATTCTCAGCGGATTTATGTCCACAATACTTGAGAGAATGTTAAATTATCTTCCGTGGTCAGATTAAAAGATATTTTCCTACGTTTTGAAACATAAAAATCGGATATGTCAAAAAACGTTAGTTTTGATCTTTAAAGATGCTATTTGACAACCAATCCCCAATCATTCACGCTTGCAAGACCAAAAGTATCACGGTTGCAAATGGTAGTGATTCAAAGGTTGTAGGTAAACTGAATATTGGTGTCAAAATACAGCAGAACGTATTACCGACTTTCTTCAATCAATAAATTGCGTATTCCCGACTTTCTTCATCAATAAATTGCGACCAAACATAATCCTAGGAGCCGATTTCATGCGGAGGTTTGGGGCCAATATCAATTTCAATAGCAAGACCTTTTCACTTAGCCACAGCGCTGTTGTTATTGCACCCTATGACCTATGTATCCCCCCAGAACACGAAGTCGCATGCATTGGTCAAATAAAAGACTACCCGCATTCCTTTCCCACTGGCCTTTGCGGTGTTATTGACCGTCACCCCGGAACCCAATACGGTTTGTCAACGCCCGTAAATCTGCAGCGTGCGTCAATTCACATCAAGTCCAATTAACACTGAAAAACCATTCACGGCGAACGCAAACGATTCAGCAAGGAAGGGCAATTGCCATCTTTGAACCGATTCTGTCTACTAACTTGCGAAATGCCGGTAAACTATTGTCTCCTATGTCCAAGCAATTACATCAGGACGAAACCGACCAAATTTGCTCGACGCAGTCCCTTGACAATACAACAATGAACAGACAAACCAGTGACAAGGAGCGCAACCAGTCACCTGGCCACACCGATTACACCTATGTCACACACACGAAACCCACAATTGCAATTATCTCGCCAACCATCAGCGATCTCAAACAGTAGATAAATTGCAAATCCCTTAACCACACAAAATTGCCACCACGCAATCACAAGAACCAACAACACATCTGCCCACTTAACACAATAACTGGGGATCAGAACAGAAATTCAAATTCACCTCACACACAGAACACAACAAAAGGCTTCTCGGAAACCCACTCTTCAAATGACAACACGCTATACGACACTGACAATTTGACTGTCTGTATTGACAACACCCAACTGTCTGACAAACAGATCAAGGCAATTAACACCATGCTGAACGCAAATTTACCTGCATTTCTTGACAACTCTGGAAACTTAGGCAAAACACACCTGACCGAATACACAATCAACTTGAAGTCAAACGCTAAGCAACGTAAATGTAAGCCCTATCGCACCATTCCAATTATGAAACAAGAAGTTAGCAAACAAATACATGAGCTACTGAGACAAGGAATCATTGAAAGATCTCAAATAGTCAAACTGTGCCATCAACACTTGCCATTCCACGCATGGACGTTACTATTGACGAGGTCGGAAATGCTAAACCCAAATATTTCTCATGTCTGGATCTTGCCTCAAGTTTTTCCAGGTAGGTTTGTCAAAAGATTGTCAACATTCAACCACCTTCATTACGCCTGAGTCCTATAAGCTGACCAGACTGAGCATGGGACTACAGCAGTCACCGTCATTGTTCCAAGAGTTGATGATGCAAGTGCTGTCTGACTGTCTCGGCAAGTTTGCGTTAGTCTACATCGACGATATAATTGTGTACTCGGGCTCTTTCAAAGAGCACCTCGAGAACCTAAATCATGTTTTCCAGACACTGACAGCCGCCAACCTTAAGCTACATCCAAAAAAATGCACGCTCTTCAAACAAGAGGTCAATTTCTTGGGTATGAAGCTCTCGCATTCAGGCGTCCAGCCAAGCGATGAGCACCTCAAAGCAGTGATGTCATAATCTGTACCGACAAACGTCAAAGGGGTGCGATCATTTTTTTGGATTAGTGAATTTTTTCAGGAAATTCATACCAAAGGCAGCTGACATCGCTAAACCACTCAATGAGTTAACAAAAAAGGATGTCATATTTGATTGGTCAGCTGAATGCCAAATACGTTTTGATGTACTGAAACACACTCTAACCTCTGAGCCCCTACTAGCCTACACAGATTTTGCTAAACCCTTTGTTCTACACACTGACGCTTCTACATCTGTTATAGGTCACTGTCTAGCTCAGGTGGACGATGAAGGTAACGAAAGACCGGTAGGTTATGCAGGTAGGTCACTCAGCACCCATGAACGTAATTACTTAATATCTCATCTTGAGTTACTTGCTGCTGTCCTATTGGAATTCGTATCTAGAAGGCTCACAATTTACGTTAGTCACGGACCACAAAGCACTGTTGTCAATTCTGACCACTAAGCAGACAGTGCCGAAACTAGTCAGATGGGCTTTAGTATTGCAGTCCTACGATTTGAACATCAAATATCGTTAAGGTAACCTCAATTGTGCCGCAGACGCCCTTAGCAGGCGGGATTATGACGTTACGCATTGTGCCAACGATGACGAAATAAACGCATTCCACGATTTGGCCGCAGTCTCTGACAACATGGAAGAGGTAAGTGTCCATCCCGTAATCACGAGGTCAGCATCAAAAGCAAACTCGGATAAGTCAACTGAGCAGATGGCCACCACCAATACATCTACCAACAACCAACCTCATAACGGTAAGTCTCACGATCATAATGTTCAATCTAGCTCCAGTGATATCTTTTTTTAAAACTACAAATATGCTGCAGCACAAAATTGTAGACTAATCTAATGACAATATTCGCAAAGCGCAGGCTAGCTGTACGTTTTGTAACAGTTTGATCGATTGGTTAAAGCACGAGAAGCTACCAACAACCAGTAGAGCAGCCAGACAGGTTTTGCTTCGTGAAAACGACTACATGGTTGAAACTGGCATGCTACATCATTTAATCCGACCAACAGCTTCCAAGCCCGGCGATTTCTGCCTCACGCTGGTTATGCCGGAGAGTCTCCGACACACGGTGTTGTCACAATGTCACGACTCTGCATTTGCAGGTCATGTTGGCATTAATAAAATGCTAACCGCGTTAAACCAGCGTTTCTCATGGCCAGGAATGTACAGGGGTGTCAGGGAATGTGTTAACGGCAGAACGGAGCGAGTTAATAATACTCTAACAAATCTTCTGCGCACGTTTTATCACGATAAGCCTAAAACGTGGGATAAATATTTGTCGTCAGTTACATTTGCTGTGAACACTACAGTACATCGCACCATTAACATGTCCCCTTTGAGCTTTTGTTTGGCAGATCCCCAAGACTACCCCTGGACACACATCTCAGATCAGCGGCCGACAATATTCAAAGCAGAGGCGATCATTTAGACGATATTCTACGAATACAACTGCAGGGTCGTGAAGTTGCATCGAAAGCCGCTGAAAAGAATGAGGCCAAAATGAAAGCTACATGGGATAAGTCAGCAGGTCCAGACCGCGTCGCAGTCGGCTCTGTAGTTTATCTACATAGTCCCGACCTATCTAACTCAGGAGTAGGTAGCCAGCAATTTGCCACCAGGTTCAAAGGTCCTTTAATAGTTATGCGGTTTAAGAGCATACAGCTAAACTCAAAGACCTAACCACAGCAAATTTTGTGCCAGGCATGATTGCATTCAACAGATTAAAATTAGTGAAACAGAGACATACAGTAGCATAACTGTGCATCTTTCCATTGTACAAAATCTAATATAATCACCAGTTATATTTCAGGACTTTTTCATTTCAGAGCCTACATGCGTCATTTCATTACATTTTGACGTAACGTTCACTGAAAATACACGGCCTCCATACCCAACAGTCACGTGCGCATTCGGATTTTCGTTGAGGCTTACATTTCCGCAACAGTCCAGTTCCCTGCTTTAATGTTACATTGCTATTCCTTCTCGAAATTAAAAGCCCCGCGGCCCCACTGATTGGCTGACCAGTTCTAATCTACCCTTTTCAGCCACGCCCACCCCTGATCACTCAGTACTGCCTCGCCAGTATTAGCCAATCAGAGACACCCACCCCTTGCACATGTCAGATGGCAATGGGGTTTACAGCAGCCAACCAGTCACGTTACCCAAGTAATTAGTCAGTTAATCCCCATGAACGCGACTTTTTGTAACGTTAGGAGGTGAAGCCTAGTTAATAAGCCACTGGCTTTTATAAGCTGGCCCACAGGTAGACAGGTCACTTGGCTACTCCTAGAATGAACTCCATCCTCTGCAATGGAAAATATTATGGCAATTTTCCTGAATGTGGTAGTCATGCCGCACCTTGTGCTGCCCATCTCGCTAGAGATGCCGTACAGGTCAAAGTCAACAACGGGGTGGCTTTCCCCAGAGAAGAAGGCCGAATTTAATTATTTTTTTCGGCACACGGGAACTTGGTGTTCCACGCACCAACTCCCTCAATAATGGAGCAACTGCTTTCACTTTTCCTCCAATTGCCACGACCATGACAACTAACGCCGTTTTTCTCTTTTCAGGTACACGTCCGATACCATCCACTTGTACTTATTTCCTTCTGCCAATAAATTTGTGCCCATATAATGTTGTAAATAGTCCTGCAGCGACACCCCACCTGCCATGTGAGGCCGTTCCGTGCCAGTTTTCTAGGTTTGTGCGATAACCAAAGCGATGCAGGTATACCGGCACATTTTTATAATTTGAAGGTTCATCATTGCTTAAATGTCTTTCAAAACTGTACAAGCAATAACAATTCTCACTATATATTCTGCACCCACACTGCAACCTTAGAAACTGCCGCCTAGTTTGTGTGTGTGTCTGAGGTATCCTGCCCGGTGTTCAACACACAAATTTGAATCCTTCCGAAAATACAAACAAGCCACAGACAAAACTTTATTAAATGATTTATTACTTTAATTTAACTTCCATTCCTTATACAAGTTTCAGTTAAACATTTCACTTAAGCTTCACTAGAATAATTTTTTTTTCTCGTGCCATCAATCCGTATGCATGCTTATTGAATGTTTTTCATCTTACATCAATCATTCATTTTAGCTGTCAATAAGTTACCAGGGGGGAAGAGTTCACTTCCCTTTTCCCAGCCGGTCTGAGCCTTATAGGACAAAACCTACCACCCCCTCCACAGGAGTTAGGGTTGGGTAGCCTGCTCGTGGAGCGCTAGTCAGTACCACACCCTAGTGCAGTTTACATTTACTTGGCAACAGGTTCTGTACCGTTTGGACCTTAAACTCAAAAACAAACCAAATTCTTCAATATCGTTCCCCATTCATTCATTCATTCATAATCTGTTAGCTGTACAGCCTGTCAGCATCATACTGCTGTACGTTTTCTAGGACTACTAAGAATCATTTCCGAAGGAACTTTCATGAATAAGCTTACTAATCTTTACATCTTCATTTCTATCCATTACGTATTCGTTAAATGTTCCATGTTGAACAATTGTTAAAATAAAAATAAAAATAATGAAAAGTAAAATAATAATAAGTATTAAAACAAAATTAATACAACGATTAAATACTTAAGACCTATCAATTAAAGTAAAAGGTCGTACGAAGTTTACTGAAATTCTTTCATAAACCATTCTCAAATTATGCATGAGAGTTAAATTCTTACACGTTGGCATTAAGTGGATATTCATCCACCGTAAAGGGGAGGGAGATGTCGTAAACAGTTTTACTCAATTTTACCCTCTCTACCTTAAAGCTCCTGGCCCGCCAGTTACCCGTCAGTTATTCCTTAACCCCAACTTAACTTCCTCATTAAGGGGCGACCTCATTGGTGATCCTGTTAGAAGCCTCGCAGACAATAGCGTTCGCTGATGGGGGGCAGCCTCCAAAAGTAACGGGACATATAAGGGAGTGAAGACACGCTCACGACAGAGCAAGATCACCAACTATTATTAAATATCATCCTTTTTAGTCACTTTTATAAATAAAGAAGTTATCTTGTCTTTAGAAGAAAAAGTATATTTATTCTCTCTCGGCCCTTCAACGTCGTTTGTGTCTTCAATTCATCACGTATTCAAAGTCGACAGAACCAAGCTCGACCCTTACCTATGCAAACTCCTACTCGAGTACACTGGCTGAAGAACGATCCTAAGCGATCAGGTTAAACACATGGTAGATGGCCATGCTAAACACGCAGTAGATGTCCGACCTAATGTGATTATACTACATAAACGGTAGATGGTCGGCCCCCATGTGATCATACTAAAAACCCTCTATATATAACCACACTAAACACACGGTAGATGGCCGGTCGAATGTTACCACACTAAACACACGGTAGATGGCCGGTCGAATGTTACCACACTAAACACACGGTAGATGGCCGGACGAATGTTACCACACAAAACACACGGTAGATGGCCGGACGAATGTAACCCAACTAAACACACGGTAGATGGCCGGACGAATGTAACCCAACTAAACACACGGTAGATGGCCGGACGAATGATACCACACTAAACACACGGTAGATGGCCGGACGAATGTAATCACTCTAAGCACACAGTGGAAGGCCGGACGAATGTAACCACTCTAAACACACGGTAGATGGCCGGACGAATGTAACCCAACTAAACACACGGTAGATGGCCGGACGAATGTTACCACACTAAACACACGGTAGATGGCCGGACGAATGTAATCACTCTAAGCACACAATGGAAGGCCGGACGAATGTAACCACTCTAAACACACGGTAGATGACCGGACGAATGTAATCACTCTAAGCACACAGTGGAAGGCCGGACGAATGTTACCACACTAAACACACGGTAGATGGCCGGATGAATGTTACCACACTTAACACACGGTAGATGGCCGAACGAATGTAACCCAACTAAACACACGGTAGATGGCCGGACGAATGTTACCACACTTAACACACGGTAGATGGCCGAACGAATGTAACCCAACTAAACACACGGTAGATGGCCGGACGAATGTTACCACACTTAACACACGGTAGATGGCCGGACGAATGTAACCCAACTAAACACACGGTAGATGGCCAGACGAATGTAATCACTCTAAGCACACAATGGAACGCCGGACGAATGTAACCACTCTAAACACACGGTAGATGACCTGAAGAAAGTTACAGATTGCAGCGCCTTTTCTACTTTTTACCATAAGTACTCTCTGCATAATAGCAGAACTGGAATTTGTACGATTGTTTTACACCTGTACACCGAACCAGAAAGGTTGTGGTGCGGTGCCACCCATACACACGCACCCGCTCCTCCTCTTACACCCCGCACCCGCTCTGCTCCTGCACCTGCCTCTACTCCTCCTCTTACACCCGCACCCGCTCTGCTCCTGCACCTGCCTCTACTCCTCCTCTTACAACCGAACACGCTCTGCTCCTGCACCTGCCGCTACTCCTCCTCTTACAACCGAACCCGCTCTGCTCCTGCACCTGCCGCTACTCCTCCTCTTACACCCGCGCCCTCTCTGCACATGTGCTTGCCCTGTGTTATTATCCACAGCTGGTGCGTTCTCATTATAACTACGTTTAATTAAGCACCGCCGGTCCGACTGCATAGATAAAATTAAGATATGTATTTGTTGGAATCGACTACATAAGCGTTACCCCTCATTTGAGAGAGGCTTACTGATAACATCTTATAGCTACACTTTATCTAAATTAACTGCAATATATCGCATGAAGCGGAAAATAATTCGCTTTCATAAGCCCTCAGCATATCAGTTAACCTATTGCTTGGAATAATAATGTCTGAGCAAATATACAACGCAAGGTATCCTTAGAGAGGCAGTATTTTATCCGTTAAGCATAGTAAAATCATGATGTGAGTGGTGTTTTAGCTCGTTATTCATTGCCTCCTAATATATTGTAGATCGATACAGTTGTAGTCAGCGGACCATCAACCAGAGTGGGCATATATCTGGTGAGTGAAGTAACTGACGTAAGTCTTGACTTAAGTTCTTGCACGTTGATGCAAATTGTGTCATAACGTCTCTGATCGTTTTCGATGCCATTCATCCTCCCCTAGAACGATTGTATTTTGTTGTATGAATCATGAAATGTTATGACCTTGTATGAGTCGTGTATGATTTGATTATTATGGATATACAATGATAAGATGTTGAGTGTTAATAAATGGCCTAATAAGTGGGATCACACGCTGTCTGGTTGATATGGTGAATTAACCCCAGTGTACTTTTTGACAGGACTTTCCTTATGTCAGCGAGCTCAACATTGCTAGTCACGTGGTCCGGGCTGTTTTACTTCGTTATCGTCATTCTCACCTTTACTGTTTGTGGGGGAGTTTTGTTATAAATACACCGAGCTATTACTGGCTCGCAACAAAGCATAGAGGTGTAACCATAGGATCATGTTTGCATTAGTGTGAGGTCAGCAAGACCCGACGAGAACGGCCCACACACATCCTCATTCAGCTCAGTCCCTCCCTCATCGCACTTCTCATAGTGCTCTACATCGCCCAGTTCATCGGCCCCACGAAACTCGTGTAAGCGACCTCACCCCAACTGTGATGTGTTCAGGTGTAGGTTACCTGACAAAGCCCTATATTATATATCATCCTCCACAACCTGTCTGTGTTCTGGTCATCAAGGTGATTCTGAGGAAGAGCTGCGTACCCATGAGAGGTTAGGTGGACTGAACTCCCTTATCCGGCTACGGATCTGTCAAGGTTGATATTATAGTTCAAAGCAATATTTAACTTACAATAATATAGAACTGGAACACAACAGAAATAAATGGTAATGCAGCTGATCAACTGGTCTACTGCGGGTATTTCTTCAGATGGTATTAACGGTACCCACGACCTTTCTATTGTCGTAACCATAACATTATAAAGTTTATTGGAAAGTTAGGCATTCAATGAAAATTTTATTAAACTACAGGGATGATAATCAAGCACTCCATTGGTGGAGCCAACGTCCTCACAACTCACCATGTGTTGCGTCGACATTTTTTAAGTGATGATATACTCAACGTCCCAACAACTGACCATGTGGATATCCATGATGGCGATCGACGTCTCTTGGTTTTCGCCACCCCTGACAAGCTGACTCATCTTGGCTGAGCCAAACGCTGGTATATTGACTCATCTTTCAGTTCACGCTTTTCCACTGGCGTATGCTCTGATGTCAGGAAATAGAAAGCGGGATTACAACTTAGTCCTTAACAGCTTAAAGGCATAGGCTTAGTCAACACCAACGAAAGTGTTCAAGAACCTACAGTACAAGCTTTTCACTTATTGGGAAGAATTCGTTGCAGGAGAAAAATCTACCGGAAGACTCGTCGTGCATGCTCCCACCTCAATGGTCCATCTTAGTTTCAATAAACTGCATAATCTGTCAGTCAAGGTTTACATTTGTTATTTTATGGCTGTGGTATACAATGATGATATGATTAACTATTTTACTGAGCTTTGGCGAAATAAACTCAGTGAAGGAAGTCTTTGGAAATGACAACATTTGTCTGTACCGCTGTTATGCGATGAAGATATTTAGCACCGAAGTTGTTGCTTTGAAGGTGAATGGTGTACCTTGCCTACATAATTATGTTGCATTGTATATAATTGTGTCATGCGCAAACACATTTTAACACATCCCAATAGAACAATGCTATGTTATGTGCAATGCAGGATCTGAAAAGGACGTCTCCAAAACGCTTAAAGCAATGATCTATGTGAGCAAGGAGCATGACTACTGGAATCTGTACAGTGATTTGCAGAAGTTAACAAGTAATCGACATATCAGGAACTAATGTAATATGGCATTTTGATCTTATGGATGTTGGCCTTTTCTCTGGATATATTGAATGATGTTAAACAAAGTGTCCTTGTTGGGTGAAATGATGTTATTTGTTTGACACACGAGTACAAGACAAGAAAGCATTGATGCCATGTGGTCATACACATTATTATAACCATAATGATCAACTTTAATATTTGATTATAAATCCAGGTTTACGTGGAGCAATCTGACCCAGAGCGCACTGTGCAAATGAAATTTATTTTAACTATGCAATCCTATTATATCATTGGTTAATATAAACTTTCAGTAAATCTTGTGATAACTTCATAATGGAAAATGGAACTTTTTGTGCTTCCGGATCCAGTTCATTTCTACAATATTTTGGCAAAAACTGGGGAAACAGCATCGAAATGTGAGCTGGTACAAACTGTCTAAACTACTCCACTTTAGAATATTGACAACAAATCACCTGGATAGCATACACCAGAAAGTGAAAGATGATCTGTCTACTGCTCTCATAGTTTCAGAGTGCATCAGGTGATTAGTTGCTTTTCAGGAAGGACACTGTACTAAGCGCAAGGCAGAGCAAGTCCTGGATAAATCTGTCGTTAGATACAGCTACGACTCGTGCTCACTGTACAGCTTTGTGCAGAGTGAAGGTACACCATAAGCTGCATCATGGTGTTGAAGCAGCTGTAAGCATCGAAGAACATTGAGTATGAGAATGTGCAGTCCAGTGATTACTCATGGGTAATACTGATGAGCATTGTCAGATATTTGTCAAGAGAGGGAGTCACTGGAAAAGCTTGACTTCAGTATATGATAAAGACATTTGCAATTGTAGGTATGTTTCCAGGCTTAGATACCCTCAATGTAAGACCTCTGTTATGACCCCCAAAGCTTGTTCTAGCTCTACATTGTGCACAATGCGCAGATAATGTTTTCAATTACAAAGTAATTGCTCTCAACTCACTAACAATCAAGCCATTTTCATTAACACGTTACATCATGTTCACTGAAAATCACCAATAGATATGGTTAAATAATTTATGACAAATTATTGGTTTATTAATTAGCAGAGCAATGCGTTGTCTGCGAAATGAATGATTTTACTTATTTTCTGTGGCGTTACAAAATAGCAAAATCACGCAACAGCAATCACATGTTACAGACAGATATCGATAGATATCGGGTATTCCTTGCATTGTGACTGAGGTTTGTGCGTTGAGGCTGGGATTTGTACTAGTCACTGACGGGTATTTGCTGAAGTAGCTGGTAGGAGTCGGAGTGAAATAAGAATTTGGTTAATGATAAGGTCGTTCCCTCTGCTTCCATCCTTGTACGCTCGAGAGTTGTAGTGACTGATGGGTCTGTACTTTTCTTGAACGTTGCTTACTCTCTTGTAAGTTTCTCAAGTCAAGTGTGTTTCTGGTCTCTCCCAGGTGTATTTACAGGGGGATGGTTGCATGCTATTGGTTGGCTATTTGATTGGTTTAAAGCAGTTGCAACAGATCTGGACAGGTTGGAATTCTGCTGAATTTATCGTTTAGTGGGGATGCATAACAAAAGGGCTTTCTGTTGCCGAACGCAATAGAACGGATTGGAACGTGTCTTACAAATTAGGTTGGTAATCGCAATGAGGATGATCATACCTGTATGTTTGAAAAGTGTACATTATTCTTGTCCCGCCTTGTCGAGAATGGGGTGTTTTTATCAGCGTGGCATGAAACTGGTGTGCTCGTGGATGAGTAAAGTGGCAGTATCAAATCTACATTAACATGGTACATTTATGATAGGATTATGGACAGTAAGGACTCAAAGCATAGATATAACGTACGAATTCGGGCTGAGGGGCAAAATTGGAACAATACAGATATGTATATTTGATTTAATATACTATAACTTCATCAATAGGGTGTTCATTTGCCAAATGTGAAAGATGTATTTGATTTCATTTGTGCGATCTGCATCCTGAGCGTGTTTTGTCTACTCGGTACCCAGATACCCAGTATAATAAACTTCTATAAAATGATGTTGACGACATTAAACTGAGGTGGTGATATATACCAGTCCACGTCTCCTGTAAAAGGAATCATGGATTGTGACAACATTCATATATGTTGTGTTTGCTATGTATAATTTAAATATACTAATGATAAATACTATATACATTATGACATACGATGTGCAGCTACATTTTGTACTTACAACCGGGTCGATAACATAAATAACAATTTTATTATAAAGCTATTATTATCAAATGTTTTGCGTTGAACAATAATTGCTGCACAAATACCTACGTGTCAATGCATGCATGTAAACAAACTATTACGAAACATTACACATCTATCAATAGTAATATAAAAGATACGCTAACATTGTAATTTCAACATAAACTTATGTATTTGAACTAAGACCAAATAGTTTATAGCTTCGGTAAGAGCACCCCCTCGAGTCTTCCACCCGAGGTAATATCTGAAGACGCCACCTGTTAGCCGTTATTGTCATAGCGTCTTGTCATAGCGTCTCTTAAAACCACGTGTTCAATATTGAGCTGTAGTTGCCTCGACCAATCAGAGAACTCCATATCTTTAACCGCCGAGCCCCGAGACATTGGATTAACAGTCCCATGTGCTTTTGTTGATTTCATGGTATCGTCGCCTGATGTCGGGGGTGTCTTCCGTGTAATTTCATAACCGTCACGCAGCTTTGCGTAGCCATAAACTCCTCGCTCGAGACCTTCACATTTCCCTGACATCGCACAAATGTTAATGTCGACCCCAGGCCAGTTCCCTCGCTTCAGACAGTTATTGACAATCTAAAACTACCATCCACAGTGCGGACATGAAAGATCGAGGATTGTAAACTGCGCGGACGCTGTTAGAGGCGAACTGTTTTCGATAGGTGACTGAGACCGGGTAATTTATCAAGTTGACATTTACTAAATAGTGTACCTGCTATTTACGCTATTCATAAGCCTATTGTGCAACGTGTTTTGGCAGCGGCAAGACTCAGCGAAACGACATTTTCCCCGCTCTCATCAATCGCAGTGACGTCAGCCCAGTATTTCCATGTGCTTTTGTTTGTGTTACGGTAGCGCCACCTTACGATTGCAATGTATTATAAACAGGGAAGCGATCACAGCAGAGCCACTCGAAGTGAGCCCTCTTAGCGTCGCTATAAACTCTTTGCTTTGACCAAAACTATCATTGACGGTCCAGCTAAGGCTGATAGGTTCGTAATAGCCAGGCATATAGAACAGGGGCTAAAGCAGGGGTTATGTCGGAGGGGGGGGGGGGGGGGTGAGGTTTGGGAAAGAACAGGGTACAAATTAAATGTGGCCGGGATTGTTTAATTGCAGGAACTTATAATGGTTAGGAGAACAAAGTGTTTGCATAGCTCGTACTTCAAGCAACCGCATATGTAACAATAATTGCTTTGGCTTGAGTTATTAGATATGATCTTCCATGCAATACACAAAATGCATGCAATGTTGTATATTTTCAAATCCACCTTCTCTATCTTAAAATGCATATTTAAAGCGCCCGTCCTCCGGTTAGATGACAAGAATGATTACTGTCCTCACAACTTGCATAAAATTACCGTCAATGTATTAATACTAAGTGGAAGCCATCTAACATTTCACGCTAAGCGAAATGCTACCCTGCTTGCATCCGAAAATGTGAATTATTTATCGATCCTGTGTCTCACGAATGATCAAAAGTAGAAGAGGTAGGTATAGATAGATAGATAGATAGATAGATAGATAGATAGATAGATAGATAGATAGATAGATAGATAGATAGATAGATAGATAGATAGATAGATAGATAGATAGATAGATAGATAGATAGATAGATAGATAGATAGATAGATAGATAGATAGATAGATAGATAGATAGATAGATAGATAGATGATAGATGGATGGATAGATAGATAGATGATAGATGGATGGATGGATAGATAGATGGATAGATGGATGATAGATAGATAGATGATAGATAGATAGATAGATAGATAGATAGATAGATAGATAGATAGATAGATAGATAGATAGATAGATAGATAGATAGATAGATAGATAGATAGATAGATAGATAGATAGATAGATAGATAGATAGATAGATAGATAGATAGATAGATAGATAGATAGATAGATAGATAGGTAGATAGGTAGGTAGGTAGGTAGGTAGGTAGGTAGGTAGGTAGGTAGGTAGGTAGGTAGGTAGGTAGGTAGGTAGGTAGGTAGGTAGGTAGGTAGGTAGGTAGGTAGGTAGGTAGGTAGGTAGGTAGGTAGGTAGGTAGGTAGGTAGGTAAGTAGAATTATGTTGGTTATCAACATATCGACATATAAATCGGCAAGCCGATCATAAATATGGTTTGTTTTTCCAAGTACAGCTTCTAGCCCCTTTCCAACTTGGTTGATACCGAAATAGGTGCACATACGTACATGGAATTGATAAACACAGGACGAATACGGTGATAAGAAATGGATTAGCCAAATAAGATAGAAACCCAAACGGCTAATTACAAAGAGGACGCTGTGGACATTTATGGCAACTCTTTATCTCGTTAAAACCCACTGGCATTTCAGCAGCAACCGAAGACCATTGCCCTGCCATTTTAGACTTGGGTATAAGATCATTTTAGCAATGGTTTTACCTGGAACATGCAGTCAAGGCTTCTATACAGTAGATATTTCCCCACTGTTTTAAGAACATCTCTGGATATTTGTGGTAATCTGATGGCATTTACAATTCTCTGGGTCATTTATTGCCAACAATGGTAGCTTACTCTTGTATGGCCTGGCTAACGTCTTTCAGAGTTTTGCAGTTTGGTGTAGACTGCAAAGTTCTTCAATGATCCAATCTAGTTTGTTTGTCGAGCACTGGGGACATTCAGCCAAAGCAACTTAGGATTACGCAATGACCTCACATGACGTTCGTGATCTGCATCATCAGAGCCTCATGATCGGGAAGGCGGTGAGCCTGTCTAAGAAGGCAAGGGGTTTGTCAGGACTGTTCGGAAATTCTTTGCTATGGATTTCATACATATGTACAGCTTTCAATTAAATATGCATGCGAATTACACCAATGAATATTCCAAATGTAATTATGCCATCTTTCCCATCATTTGATTGTGGTACACTTGTCCTATATTAAACTAGAAACATTATCAAAATGAATCACGAAGTAACAAATGCTATTGCAATTTGCTTCAAATTTGCCCAGCTTAGGGGGTAATTTTACCGGCTTAAATTTGGGACTAAGGGCATGCTTATTTGTATGTAAAAAAACAAACAAAAGAAAGAAATATTTTTTTTACCCTATCAACACACATAGCCAAAAGCTTCCAAACAATCTATTTGGTGTTTTCGTCTCGATGAAGGTGGACTTTGTCAATTGTTAAGATCAGATGTGGAAGTCGAAAGCGCGTGAATATCATGCGCAGTGTAAAGCCAGTAATTGACAGCCACTCAACAGAAGATCGACACCATCCATGACATCGTTTGGAACTATACAAAACGCGCAACCTATTCATTATCTATATTTTTTTCGTTCAGTCAACTAGTTTCGTCCAGATTCGAAAAGAATTTAAGCATATTTTCATCGGGAATAAAGGACAGGACGTGACTATATTGATAAACAGCCGTAGCATTCTGTTAGTACTAAAGAACCTGCCGACCCCCACAGCACCCTGTATCTTCTTATGGCTTCCCAGGGACGCTCGATCTGGACGGCGGAGTCAGGCAATAGATATAAAGACACAGATTGTTGCTAATTGTCTACCGCTAAAGACTGCTACAGCCACAGAGGAATACTCAAACGTACATCAGTCTTAGAGCAAGCGAACATTTGAGGAGAAAGCCGTTCCCTACCAAGGACATTGGCAAACAACCACCATGAAGTCTGTTTACTCGTGGCAATGTACGATCATTCTGCTCGCAGTTTGTGTACAACCAATCATGGGTTCCACAAACACAAAGGGAGGTTTTTACGGAGATCCCTGATGACATCCCCACTGACGAATGGAGAGTAGACATACAAAGAAACTCAATCACAGTTGTTAACAATTTCCCCTATTTAACGCAGATAAAAGAACTTAACTTAGAATTTAATTTGCTTTTCACATTTCCAAATGTCACAATCGTGGCGGTACTCCTCCGGGGCTTTGGTTGGCTCAAAACAAGATCATGTTCTACTTGATGCACTGACGAACTTGGTCAAACTTCCCGCACGTTCAGGGGTCAGGTAGAAGTCTAAATATTCTGGATTTGTGCTACAACGCATTCAAATTATCACCGACACTATGCAATATCGACCTGTCACTCTAGGAATTATACCTCATGAAAAATCGGTTAATTGAAGTTGTATGCTCGGGTAGATTTCTTGCATTAAGGGAAGATCATGTTTCTCCCATAGAGTAAATAACAGATGCCGCTGCATTCCAACTAACTTCACTGACTCAACTTTGTACACTTCATTTGGATTACAGCGGGCTATCTGCATTTCCTGACTCGACATGTGCAGCAGGATCCCTCGTGCATCTACCGTTGGCGCACAATACGATAGCTGGTCAACCTCGATCTTCATAACCCACTCGCAAGTCTCAAATATAACATGCATGCAGAACTTCCTGGTGAGACACGCCTCAATGGAAGTCTAAATATCCTACGTTTAAGTTTCAATATATTTACAGTGGCACCTGCACTGTACAACATTGGGTCATCTCTCTCTGATCTACAGATTGATCGGAAACAACTCAATCACTTCCACTTTCCAGGTCACACATTCGGAGCTCAACTTTGTTATGTCGCTAATACGCTGACATCTTTTGCCACAAATCTACAAATACTCAAGTTAAACTACAACTTGCTTTCTGGTTTACCTCATTTACTGACAGCAAGTTATGAAATGACAAGCCTGATATCACTTGATTATCTCAAACTTCCCGGATGTACAATGGCCTGGTGGCAGCCTGCAGAGTCTCGATTAGAGATAAATGAATTCGAAGAAGTATCGTGGCTGTTGTATGTAGGCAATGGCTTCCGCGAAATAGACGTAAGCTACAATGAAATCACTGCTACTGATTTCACTGACCATATTTCATCACCAAACTTGGTCAAACTCCATTGTCACATATTAAACCTGAGCTAATTATGGTAGTCAGTCACGGAATTATCCTATTGGATGTCAGTTATTCAGGATGGACCTTCATCCGTCGCCACTAACTCATTGGATTTACAAGTTTAGAGAAATTGCTTGCAAATTTACTATATTTCCCGACATATACATGGTTCGGGAAAATCTTAAGTTGATATAAGTGAAATCCAATATGCTAGACACTTATGACAGCACCTGTAACAAGCTGCCTAACGTCTGTCACTTACCAGCCCCAGCCAACGGTGGCGATGACTAATGCATTGAATTGCAATTGCCATGCTAAATAGTTGAACCTGGCACAATCAAGCGAATTTAAGGTTAAATTCAAAGATTCGCCAATTTATGTTGCCCCAAACACCCCTGAAGCCGGACTTTTCACCAGTGTTACTATGCCAACGCTGCAAAGTCGAGGTAATTTTCGCATCCTCTTAGTTTGATGACATATATGATTATTATGTCTCCAAACAATAACCTGCACCAGCGCACCACGTTGGACGTTGCATTCAGCTTTTTCAACCTTTATTCGATTTGATACGAGATATCATTTATGCGACTTATCAGATCCGCAGTAATATTTTTTCTGCTTAACTTCAAATTTTATTCTGATCCAGAAATAGAACCACCAAAAAAGAGTAGCGACAAAATATCATTGTGTCTACTTTAAATTGCACTTTGCATGGACAGGACTCGAATAATAAAGCACAACTCTGTGCAGCCATATGTCTGGTTAGCCTTAACTTGTCGCTATAAACGGAATATCGATACAAACACAAGCAGAGAAGAGACATGTCACTGTGTTATTTATAATAGAACAAAGGTTAGCCGGAAAGGATAAGGGCCCTTACACATGAACCGATACTTGACTGAATATAGGCCACAATGATTATGACCTATGGTCAGAGGCGCCAGTGGTCGATAGTATAAATATATATATATATATATATATATATATATATATATATATATATATATATATATATATATATATATATATATATATATATATATATATATATATATATATATATATATATATATATATATATATATATATATATATATATATATATATATATATATATATATATATATATATATATATATACATATATGTGTGTATGACCAATATTCATGAAAAAAAACAAACAAGGCGCGCTTATTGTTATACCAGGCAGAGCTCCCGAGGATAAAAGAAGAGAGGATTTTGCACGCACATTGCGCAATGCTGAAGACGAAAAACAAAACTGAACACCAAAGCAACACTAAAGACAGCCAGCAGAAACTTATAGTACCTATCAAGACATACCTACCCCTATCCAATTAACACGCTGTATAAAAAAACGACCGGTTGATTATTCCGTAACTTATGATAGATGTGAGCATACAAAAATGAACTTTTAAATGTCTATTCAATATCTGCAAAAACTTCATTGGGGGTATTCTTTAGAACATGTCAGATTAGTTGTTAACAGCTTTCTGAAAGACGGTCAACAGCTGATCATCAATAAGTTGGTAGGGGAGTCCAATAATGTGAATGGATTAAGTTCCATCAGGTATTGAATATGCTTCTGCAATAAAACAAACCTGCAGGGAAAAATTGAAAGCCATGACATCATTTTAAGGTAGAATAGATTAATGAAGGAATTGGTCATAGCTTGATAAAGTTCAAACAGCTGACTGGATATTGCTAGATGACAGATGTTAAGGGGCGGTTCTGGTATACAACAGCTACAGCAAAAAAAAAACAGACTTACTACAGACACCCAAAGCAAACGAGGCAGCTATGTTCCTTTGAAATATTTATCCATATAGGCTGGTGGACCAAACGGCTATCAAAGATGAAATGCTGGAAGGGTGCAGAATGGGGGGGGGGGGGGGGTTAAAACATGCTGTCAGAACTGCCACAAACACATGCCAGCTGTAAGCCAGTCATTCGCTCTTATAGACATCTCACCCTGGTCGTGGTCTCCCTAATGATGACATTTGTGAACGATTCTTTAGAGAAATGTGCCCTACATACACATATCATGGTTGTGTAGTCTAGTGGTTGACTCTTCACTGAAGTCTTTTCCTCGTTTCACTATCACAAACTAACGTCTGACATCCTTCTTCGCTAGAAACCCACGAACACTGGTTCCATTTTATTCCGCAAAACTTCAAACTTGACCATGACGAAATATCAAAAAGCCTACTAGATCTGACAATTTTTTCCACCAGCAAACAGGAGCGAATGTGAAACTTGAAACAGAGGAGCTTTTCATGCGATGATAGATCACAAAGGAAAGGAATAATAATGTTAACTAAAGGTCTTTAGAGTTGTGACCACCCACTACAGTAGGATACAGGCTGAGGTAACATTATAGTTGTAAAGCTGCAAATAGGTACATTACCCTCATGGTCTCGATTGTTTAGGCGCGTGTTGGAGTGTTGAATATGTTGGATCCTGATGGTACTGATGGCTTGGGTGGTCAATGGGTTACTTATGGGAATTGCACAGGCCATCGGCTCCGCACCCTCACACCATAATACACGAATCTCCACTCGATCACGTTTGTACCATACAAAACATGCTTCTCGAATTTGCGTTGAGGTTAGCATCAAATCAGAGCTTCAACAATTTGCAACATGTTTTATGTACCCGTACATGACTCATATAGAGAGACTCCATATGATTATATTTTAACTAGGCTCTTGGAATTGGACAGTTTACTAGTCAGGGTCTCTTGTCCCCATCAAATTCCGCAACTAAGGGCGTCGGCAAGACCAAGACGGCAGGGTTGGCACGGACTTCTCTATCCAGACAGTAGGACTGGCACTGGACTTTCAAGACCCAGATAGTAGGCCTGGAACGGACTATTAGGCAAGACAGTAGGGGCGGCAAGGACTTCTAGACCCAGACAGTATGGCTGGCACAGACTTCCAGACCTAGACAGTAGGGCTGGCGCAGACTTCTAGACCCATACAGTAAGGACTAGACGCAGACAGTAGGATTGGCACGGGACAATATAGTCATTAGTTGCCACAAAAATATGGCATTTGTATTTGAAAGCAATGTCGGCCAACGTCGGCCAATGTGTGCTAGCCATTTTGAAATATTTCGGGATTACTTCCATATTTCATATTTGTCTTCCAAAAATATTGTAGTGGGCATAATCTAAGCATGTAACATTGTTTGGGAATAAAGCGATTAAAAGTAATTCTTGGATTATGAAAATGCAGTCTGCTGAATTAAACCAAGAAATGAATACAGCTAGGTTCTGTTGAGCTTAAACAAATCACTACTGAACATGAGCTACATAACGCACGTACAGTTGTTTTCACTGCGATTTATGAGATTGTGTTGTGAGGGTACATGTACAACAAAACCAGCAATCTCCCTTCTCAGGTATGGTATGATTAATTGAACCCTGGATTGAAATCAGCATTACTATATCAGAAAACATGTTAGTGTCATGGCCTGGATTTTGGAAATATAATAAATACACCTGGACTTAGACCCGGATTCCATAGATGCGTTACAGCTTGTAAATATATAATACCATCTGTTTTAATTCCTGTAGCGATATAAATGAGAAGTTTGTGGATCGAACGTTAAGTTAGATTGCTGCTGTAACACAAACACAATAAAGGTCCAAGCTTGTCATAATATATAAAGGAAAACATTTGAATAACACACACTAGTTATGGACGCTCTCAAAAATGTCTGCAATCAATGATTTTTGTAGCAGGATGGAACGTGAGTCACCAGGGCAGCACGATTCCTATTCACTCCAGTCGACCTCGATTGGAGAGTCAAGCCACGACCTCTGTCAACTAACAACTCTTCCACGTTAACCCTGTACACCAGATGATCTGTGCCCTTGTAGCCATCCAAAAGGTACAGCTCGAAGTTAGCGTTGTCCACAGACATAACACAATATTTTTTCAACCCAGAGTACTTGGATAACTCATTTTAATCAGAAGTCTTCCCATCATACACACTTTATGTAGGACAGAGAGCTCACATGAAGCGCAACAGTTTATCACTACCTATCAACATGTAAGGGCTTTGATAAGGATTAGCCTACAATCAATGGATGGCAATGCATGAGTGGGCAATGAATCTGTCAACAGGGCCTATAGAATGGGTGGCAAACCCGGACATCCTGAGAAATACGTTACCAACATATCCTGAGGATGCAGAGAAAGGGTATATATTTGAGGTAGAAATGGAATACCAGAAGGAGCTACACGCCCCACACAACGAGTACCTTCTACCCCTCTGAAAGGATGTTGGTATAAAAGGAATGCTTGTTAGATTATCAAAATAATATCCTAAGGGGATTGGAGACCCCCTATGAGGTTGAGAAATGGTACCCAACCTATGCAACAACGAACAGTATGTTATACACCACAGAAACCTAAAACTCTACCTCTCTCTAAGGATGAGGCTTACAAAGATTTACAGAGCTCTCCCTCTTAACCAGAGACTGTATAGCGCCCCACATCAATATGAATACAAATCTCAAAAAGGAGGCCAGCAGTGACTTTGAGAAAACCTGTAAAAGTTGAAGAACAATTATGTATTTGGTATAACAATGGAGAACCTTAGAACCCGGGACAATGTCAAGCTTGGCGTTTGGCAGAAGAGGAAACAATACGCAGGTTAGTGGCCAGTCCTGCCTATGCAATACAAAGTATTTCACTATGATATTGAAGCCCTACATATGCATATGAGAAGGTACACGTTGGTATGAGCATACTGGAGCTATCCAAACACCTTATGCACTACTTTTACAACAACACAATGAAACAACAACATGGCAACAACCTCAAGCTTTTAAACACGGAAGCAGGCTCCTTATTGATGGAGATTCAGAAAAAGGACGTCTATGCAGATATATCGTAACAGAAGGAAAGCTTCGCATTCCAATGAGATAGAAGCAATTATCCGTAAAACGACAAGCTCCACTATAATGATAATAAGAATGTGTTGGGAAAAATGAAGACTTAGAGTGCCGGCGTGAAGGGAAGGCCTAGAGTGCCAGCGTGAAGGCGTAGAGTGATGGCGTGAAGGCGTAGAGTGCTGGCGTGAAGAAGGAGAGTGCTGGCGTAAAGGCCTAGAGTGCTGGCGTGAAGGCCTAGAGTGCCAGTCTGCCAATTTTCGCGTAAGTATGTCTAGACACTCAAAGTAAATGGCAAAGGCCTTGAAAAGGACGGTGGTTGAAAGCATCTCAGACCAAAGTAATTCATGGAGACTCTGTTTAATTAAAAGCTAGTTAGGCGTGAGATGAATATGTTACGAAGTGAGGGGCATCCTTTATATGTCCTGAGGATAAACAAAGTATATTTGTCTTCGTTTAATTCAAAGAGATGGATAGATACAAATAGGGTAAACGCTCTAACCTATGGTAACAATGATATACTTCAATGAGTGAGAACACCATCGGGCGGCTGCTGGTGTCGGGTGGCACCACAAACAGCTCTTCCCTGACAAAGCCACGGAGTTGTCCGTCCAACAGGTTTAGTGACAGAGCGTCCAAGCACATTCCTTGAGTGACCACATAGGGTAAGTGGCACGACGGCCGCCCAGCTCCAGTTCACCAGGCTGTTAGAAGTAGCGACGTCAACACCGGAGGGAAGCTTTCACTCTTTGAGCTCAACCAAGCATCCTAGGACCTCTGAAGAGGACTTTTGTGCAACTGCATTGGCCTTTATAGCATCTTTGGGTCAAGCCGGTCACCTCAAGTTCTTCAGTTGATCGTTCCCCAGATAGAAGTTCTCATCGGCATACTGGTGTCTAAAAAGCGTTCGACATTAGCTTCGACGGACATCAACACCTAACACCTGACCGAAAAACTCCAAGTTTGGCTAGAAGCTGGCTCCATAATGACATTAACAAGGTCTGATTCGAACACGGCATGGCATGCTGTGGAACTTCATAGACTGCGACACAAAAGACGTCGTCAGCCTCGACATGAAGGCCCGCTTCCATGCCAGCATGTAAGGCCACAGCGAGGCAGTACGCTACTTTGAGCGGTTCGGCCACCCTACCCCACTGTCTCAAACATCAGCACCGGATGTGTCGAAGTCAACGAGTGGGAGTTCAGGGCGGGCACACACCCTTTCATCCCGGCCTGGTTTTGCAAGCACTTTGCCGAGCAGGACTGGGCCCTCACCTTTTACTAGTTAGGTGGGTCACCTCATTGTTTATTGCAAATATAGAAGCTTGTAGTCGAGAAGCTCCTTCAGGTGATCGTTCCCCAGGAGGAAGTTTGACCTCCATGGCATACTGGTGTCCAAAAAGCCACTCCGTAAGAGTCCAGTTAAAGCGTTCCACAATGGCCTGGTCTAGATGAACATCCACACGACCATGTCTGAAGGAGACCCCATGCTCCGCCAGTAGCTAGGTCACTGAGCCAATGCAGTGGTCCTCGTTTGTATATCCTTTCAAGTACATCTGCAAACTCTTTAGCCTCTTTTGAAATCATTGGCTCTGTGAGGACATACATGAAGAAACAGGAGGTCGGCTCGTTGGTAACTTACTTTTGCTCCAAGGATCTTTGATAACTCGCAATGTATTCAAAGATTGGCAACTCCAGGCTTGTTTTCTCTCTAAATATCGTTAGTGTCATCAACATTCAGTCTTTATTGGAAAAAATGTTTTCTGTGGTCTTTTATTCGGATCGATTTTCTGTTGCTGCATTATTTACATTCATTCATTCTACTTTCCAATTTAATATTTTATTACTTGACCATTTCAGCGATGTTCCTCCCACATGATTTCGAGTAGATGGCCAGAGCAGCCAACACGGTGTCATTATACAGAACCTCAATAACAACCTTAACGGCCATTAACTCCACCACCAGAACCACCTGCCTGATCTGTTCCAGAACCAGGGAGGCCAGTGAATCGGTGGTGCATGTTGTAAAATGCGTGGCTCAGCAATTTATGTCAGGGCGTGGTCATGAAAAGTGGCCCGTCTCGTCCGCCGTGGTATGAGTTTTGAAGCCCTGCCAATTGCTAAGCAATTCGACGGGCGCTCGGTTCCTGGTGCAAAGCCTCCATGTGCAATGTGACTAGATCATCTTACAAGTAACGCACCTTACACTAATGGCTACACTCAGGTCATCAGGGCACTTCTGTTGTAGCTTGAGAGCAGAGAGCAGAAAACAATAAGCATTCAAATAAGCAGTCTTATGTTGTGCATAGACCAGTCCGAGACTAATGTCCTAACAATCTGTATTAACTGCACTCTTAATTTACCCCTTTCATGATGGTTGTGTACAAGAGGCCTACAAAAATGCCACATCATGCACCCTTGTCGCCCAAATATTCACCAGACGAAACATTATTGACATAATTCTGGTTCGCAGTCTGATGGTATGTATGGAAAGACGCTGGTGTGTAGATCTGTTGAGAGGGATCATATAATTACGTATAAATATTGAATGTTTGTCGGGCTTCTGGTCACCCTCAATTGCTTGTATTGTCATCGAAACTGAAAGCAGAAAGCAAAGTTTATAAGAAGTGCATATTGATCAGGCGACTCAGGAGCTTGTCATCGGGAACCGAGCGCTTGTACAATTATCAATGTAGATAGGGTATACATAAAAGCGTAGGAATGCTGAAACGCTGTGGACCCACCAAGTTTCTTATGTCCTTTGCAGAGTTACTTCCCAGCCTGCTTAACTGTTTGACAACCATTGCACTTCCAAAATTAAACATGCTGATGCAGTGGGTATTCTTACAAATGGCATTAGTGAACTTCTCCCCTATTTATGACCAACAGTCGAGCAGCTAATTTTGTAAAACATGACAATTATTGTATATGTGTTAGGAAGCTGACCAATGATAACATCTTTCTTTGCGCTTTAGCAGAGGTTATCTATATCATCACTTAACTATACATCCCATCCTAGCTATCCTACTGACTAACTTCCCTTGCAGCCTACCTGACTATACCTCCCTTTCTAGCAATCCACATGACTAACTACCATTACCGCCTACCTAACTATACCTTCATTCCTAGCAATCCTAATGACTAGCTACCCTTGTAGCCTACTTAACTATACAACCCATTGCTACATATCCATAAAACTAATTACATTACCTACCTGACAAACTAAACTTCCCTTCCTTGCTATCCTTTCTGACTAACTACCCAACTAGCCCGCTAGCTCTAAAAATTTTCTAGCTATCCTTACTAACCAATGTACCTATCCAATTATTCTGGCTGGTAACAATTCTAAAGTACACTACCTAAACCCGCCAACCTTACTGAACTATTGCGTACACAACCAGTCCATCTAACTACCGTACTTTTATTGCAACCTTAACTGCTTACCTCTCCTGCCCAGAAGCAATTTTACCTCGCCTTCTAATTACATTATATGAGGGAAGCTGGATCAAGTGACATGTTGCGCGAGTTGGGATGAAAGCAGTTAGGTTTTGGGAATATTTTACGATTTGCGATATTTTGGTGGTATATTCAGTATTGGTGCAGTGGCCATATTGGTATTGGATGACTGCTGCTGAGGGTGGTACTCCACGTTCTAGATGTTTGAAGAAATGCACAGTATTCTACCCACTAAGTACTCTTCTCATGATACTTCACCTACCAAACTACCTTACCTACAAAACTAGAAAGCCTGCTCAACTACCCTACCTGCCTAACTATCCAACCTTACCTCTCTACATTTCCAACTATCCTTGAAATTTGAACAAGTTAACGTCTAGTGACTTTGACCGCTTGTATGAGGCATAACTGCTGCTAATACCAAGTGGTGAGGTGGGGGGATCAGCGAAGCTAGTATGGCTGATGCACAGAAATGGGCGATAATGACACGAACCTCATTTTCAAGGACGTTGCTTTAATATAAAGTGCTTTGTCCCCATCTCAATCAAGTGTCAGCGCCCTATTGTATTCAGGTTTAGCTGGTGGGGTAACAAAGATATGATCTATGCTCATATATACCTTCACGCATAATCCTCGTTGCAGGCATGAAAGAAGAATGAGAAACTGAATTATGAATTTGTTCCTCTCACCACAATTCAGGATGCTTTAACCGAACGCGCGTTGGCACTGTGTGTGTATGAGTGTGTGGGCTGTGTATATAAATGAATGAATGTGTCTATGCATGAATGAATTATGAATGTTTTTATGTGTGTATGTATGTATGTATGTATGTATGTATGTATGTATGTATGTATGTATGTATGTATGTATGTATGTATGTGTATGTATGTATGTATGTATGTATGTATGTATGTATGTATGTATGTATGTATGTATGTATTTATGTATGTATGTATGTATGTATGTATGTATGTATGTATGTATGTATGTATGTATGTATGTATGTATGTATGTGTATGTATGTATGTATGTATGTATGCATGCATGCATGCATGTATGTATGTATGTATGTATGTATGTATGTATGTATGTATGTATGTATGTATGTATGTATGTATGTATGTATGTATGTATGTATGTATGTATGTATGTATGTATGTATGTATGTATGTATGTATGTATGTATGTATGTATGTATGTATGTATGTGTGTGTGTGTATGTATGCGTCTATATATGTACGTGAAAGTGTGTGTTTGTTTGTGTTTTTGTGTGCATGCACGTGTATGTGTGTATATGTGTGCGTGTAGTAGTGTTTGTATGTGCATAAATGGGTATATATGGGTATATAAGTGTATATATAGACACATATTTGTATATATGTGTACGTATGTGTATATATTTGGATAGATGTATATATAGGCGTATATATGTCATTAAATGTGTATACATGTGTATATATGCGTTTATATGTGGATATTTGTGTGTATGTGTGCTAATATATGTGTATATGTGTGTATACATGTGTATATATGTGTGTATATGTGTGTACATGTGTATATTTGACTAAATGATTGTTGTATCAAATCGTCCTGAACCAATTGACCAACGGACATTTCAAGTTACAAAATTCGGAAGATTATTTATACAGATTATTTCGCTATTTCGTATAGTCCTCATTATTGGTTTTGTGTTATTCATCAGGAAAAACGGATAATCTGAACATTCTTCAGTGAAATTGCCCTACTTGCCTTGTCTATCTTGATTTACAAGTTGCCTACCGGAAAACTTGTTCGAAGCTGTTCAATGAACGCAAAATGATGAGAGAAATGGTTACAAGAAAACTGACCAAACTACAAGGTTGAATACAGCTGTTTGATAACCAATTGCCCATACCATTAAATAGATCTGGCATTGCTTGTACCATTGCCTTATTAGATAATAGCTCGGGCATTCAATCTTTTGAATACATTTTGCAGAGTGCTGCAATATTTATTTATTATTTTTTTCATGAGAGATTTAAGTATGTTCGTGAATGATTTGATGGGTTATAGGGCATTACACAAGTATATGATCAGCCATGGACAAGTGAATATGCTTATTAAATGCAAGTACATGTGAGACTGCGAGTCTGAAAAAGAAAGTGTGCCATTGAATAGGTGTACAAGTAAGGTTTGTTTGGTGAGTAAGTGAGTGCGATAGGTGATTCTGGGAGCGAATGAGTGAGGAAATAAATGCTGTGAGTAAGCGAGCCATTAAATGCTATGAGTAAGTGAGCGTGTGGGTGAGTTAGGATGCGCCATAAGCGAGTGACGGGATGGGTGAGTGTGCAATTGCTTCGTAATCTAGTCTGATTATATTGATGAGAATGGCCTTTAATGTGTGTATTATTGTTATGTTCATTGACTGCTCAAAAAAGCTGGTTAAAGTTTATGATGGAATGTTGTAGTTTGTGTTTGATTTATGTCTGATGTGTAGTGCTGTTGAGCACAGCCTTTATTGACCTTGGCAAATAACTTTTAAAATAATTAATTAATTTGAAAATTTGGGGTCTATGTATAACTATGGCACGGTTTGCTGGTTGAGTTACATTATTGTTTATTACATTGTGTTTAGAAGCAGGACCTGCTCAAAAAGTTAAAGAGACTGTTCAGCCCCATAATTACAACGAAGTTGCCTAGCAAGCTGCTTGGCAACCGCACATTTGAAACCAAAATATTGAAGTTTTCAGACTTTGGTCTTCGAAAATAGATCCTTACTTCGGAAATTTATTTTCCTACTTGTCGGTCAAATTTTTGCGCAATGATGCCCACAACTTTGATGAGTGAAGATTTTATGAAATCGGTATTTTGTAAACTGTTATTAAACTAGAGCTGATTATGTATAGGTGGCGCTGCACCGCGGCGACACACAGTCTAGTGTGTGCTCGTGTTTTTCTGTCACTTTCCTCGTATTTTAGCCTTTGTTAGGCTTGTATTTTTAGTGCAGTGTGAATAAGACCGTCTACAACATCTTTTAATCAAAGGATACATCTGATTCAGTTGGGCTTTCTCATCAGCTGCCCAGGAAAGAACATTGTTTTTTTCCCGCTGCTCAACTACGCGCTTCGCTTCTCGGAAAGCCACGTGCTTTGCCTGATCCTGTTTCCCAGTGTCTTTCGCAAACTACAACAACGTCACCAAACGACCAGCTGTCTTTCTGACCACCACATCAATATGTAACGTGAGTTGCTGATCATGTGATGACCGTGTGCAAATAAAGCATATGCTGTCCTACACCAGGAAGGAACTGCTCGATATCTGCGGGTCACTGCCTCTTCATCACAGCACCCGTCTTCCATCGCCATCTGGAATTTTCCTGCTAAAACATCGTCAGCACAGAAAGAGAGGTAGGAAAGGCGGCGCTCGTGTTAGAGTGAATAGAAGAGGTTTGAGAGTTCCTCTTCCTTCCCTTATAATTCAAAATTGTCAATCCATCAACAACAAAACTGATGAACTTAATGGAAAATCAAATTTGTATCAGAATATTGGAACTGCTGTGCTATTTGTTACCTTCAGACATGGCTGAAACCAGTTACTCCCGACAGCCAAATTGAACCTGATGGCTTCAAAGTCTTCCGTGGTGATCGCACAGCAGATTCCGGTAAATCTGTCGGAGGAGGTCTGTGTATCTTTGTAAACACTGCATGGTCGACAAATTCAACTGTGAGACAGCATCTATGTACTCCACACCTTGAGGTGCTTGTGGTGACAAGCAGACCTTTCTATCTACCACGTGAGATCCCATGTATTATTTTCATATGTGTGTATCTATCAAATGGATACCGTGGAACAGCACAAACCAGAGGCTGCCATCAATTCTCTTGGTGTAAATGTCAGGCTTCCACGCTATAAACAATACATCACATGCAACACCAGGAAGAATTCTCGTCTTGAATTGTGCTACTGCAACTACCCCAACGCGTACAACAAATGCTACCGGAGATCTCCTCTCGGAATATCCGACCATGACTCGATAGTATTGCTACCTAAGTACAAACAAAAACTCAAGCAAAGTAAACCAACAGTCAAACAAATCAAACTATGGGATAGCGATGTTGAAGATACCGTCAAAGGATGCTTTGAATGTACTGATTGGGATATCTTCTTCGACACCTCTGATTCAATCGATGAAGTTGTCGACGTTGTATCAGACTATGTGAACTTTTGTGTAGACAATCTAGTGCCTTCCAAGAGTATTAAATCATATGCCAACAACAAACCTTGAATCACAAAAGAGATTAGAGACAAAATACACAAGAAAAATAGCCTCAAAACATCGGTAAATAGATCTATCCTTAGACAACATCAACAAGAACTTGACAGTGCAATTGGAAAAAGCAAACAAGCATACAAGTCCAAATTAGAGGGTTACTTTAAAGTCAATCGCACCAAAGAAGCCTGGCATAGCCTAAACAAAATCACTGGTCACAAAACAAAAGGTGTCAATACTATTGATGCTAGTGATTCGGATATCGGTGATAAACTTAACAATTTCTACGCACGATTTGACACAAATTGTCACTCTCAAGCTGCTCAGGATCTGAGGGATATCATACTATGGTCATTCAATGCTGATTACGCCCTCACACAAACAGCTCATGTATTGAGAGAATTCAAATCACTCAACTGTAATAAGGCATGTGGCCCTGACAACATCTCACCTCGAACACTGATATTATGTGCAGAACAACTTGCACCCGTCTACTCGAGGCTCTTTAACCAAGCATATGCCACTCATATCCCGACCATTTGGAAAACGGCAAACGTTATTCCAGTTCCCAAGAAGCCCAACACCGGTGAACTAAATGACTACAGGCCAATAGCGCTAACTTCCGTCCCCTTCAAATGTTCCGAAAGGATTGTATTAAAACAACTCTTAACTCAAGTTGACAATAATTTGGACAGTCACCAATTTGCCTACAGGAAGGAACGCTCTGTTGTAGATGCCACAATTTTTTTTGTAGACACTATTACCAAAGATTTAGAGAAAAAGAACGTCTACGCTAGATCTCTTTTCGTTGACTTCAGCAGTGCCTGCAATACTATCATACAACATGTACTTGTCAAGAAATTGATTGATCTAAATGTTTCCACTAATGTATGTAAATTTATTCTAGATTTTCTCTCTGAAAGGAAGCAGTATGTATATGTGAAATATTGGTTCACCACAGGGTTGTGTGCTTTCAGCCGTTCTATTTATACTTTATACAAATGATCTCATTCCTAAACATGAAAATTGATACATCTTAAAATATGCTGATGATACTGCTATCATAGGCTTAATATCACAGGATAATGAGCAGGATTATACCAATGAAGTGAAAGACATTATTGAATGGTGTAATGTACATAATCTACTTCTAAATGTCAAAAAAACCAAAGAACTAGTTTTCGATTTCAGGAAAAATCAAAAATGCCATAAGCAACTAAACATCGAAGGGTCACAAGCTGAGATTGTTCACTCCTATAAATATCTAGGCACAATCATTGACGACCAACTGTCATGGTCTCTGAATATAGATAAGGTCTACAGTAAATGCTGACAACGTCTATATTTCCTACGTCTTTTGAAATCGTTCGGTGTTAACAATATTATTCTTCAACTTTTCTACAAAGCCATTGTTCAAAGTGTTGTAACTTACAATTTTATCACCTGGTGGTCTGGTACAAGTAAAGGCAACCAATATATTTTAAACAGAATTAGCAGAAAAGCTGCTAAGTTGATGAGTCACGATATTTGTAGTTTTGATATGTTGTATGTAAACTATGTCGTTAGAAAAGTGGAAAGCATAATGTCTAACGCTGATCACCCTCTGAATAGCTCATATACAACCATGAGATCAAACAAGAGGCTGAGAGCCATCTCATGCCGCACAAAACGATATCAACATAGTTTTGTGCCATACTCTATTTATGTTTTTAATAATGTCTAATTAGCCTGCACTGTGTCTATGTCTAATGTCTCGTATGCAACCATATATGTCAGTTTTTGTTTGTAGACTGTAAAGCAAATTCCTGAATCTTATCTTATCTTATCTTATCAAGGTTACACATTGTTAAACACATTGACTGTCGCTTAATTTTCAGACGCAGCACCTGCTCTATAACTTTATGTTTGCATACATTTGTTTATCAATTTATCGCATTTCATAGTGCAGCAAAGTTCAATTGACTTTATCAAGTTGTCTCTTGTTTAGGTCTGATATTGTGTATTTGACAACTTTGTTGAGGTTTTTAAAATGCATTTTTTTTATATCTTAGATAAATTAGAAAAGTTGGGATTTTTCATGTGTTACCATGTTTCTGCAATGTTGGCAACCGCAATCATAATGTACCTTGATAACCGGGGGTGGGGGGGGGGGGAACAATTACCGTATTGTACTATTTATAAGCACCGGGTGCTTAGGCAAAGGCCCGGGGCGCTGCTATTGCGCGACGAGAGGTGCGCGCACCGAAGTATAAACGGGGCCACCATGACATAAGTTGTGGTAGGTCTTGAGTGCGTTGGTGATGCGCGACTGAGCATTACACCAAAGAGTTTATAGCTTCGCTAAGAGAGCCCACTCGAGGCTTCCGCCCGAGGAAATATGTGAAGACGCCACCTGTTAGCCGAAGTGTTATTGTCATAGCGTCTAGTCATAGCGTCTATTAAAACCACGTTGAATGCTCTGCTTACGTCGGAGCTGTAGTCGCCTCGACCAATCAGATGACTCCATATCTTTAACAGCCACCAAGCCCCGAGACGTTGGTTCTACCTATGTGCTTTTGTTGATTTCATGGCATCGTCGCCTGATATCGGGGCTGTCTTTTGAGTAATTTCATAATCGTCACGCAGCTCAACGTAGCTATAAACTCTTCGCTCGAGACCTTCACATCCCCCAGACATGCCACAAATGTTTATGTAGGCCAGTTCCCTCGCTTCAAATATTTATGGACAATTTAAAACTACCATCCACAGCGCGTACATGAAAGATCAAGGGGCGTAAACTGCACGGACGCTGTAAGAAGCGAACTGTTTTCCATAATTTATCAAGTTGACATTTATTTAGTACAGCACTTGCTATTTTCGCAATTCATAAGCATATTGTATGACGTGTTTTGTCCAAGGCAAGGCTCTGTAAAAAGACATTTTTCCCGCTCTCAACAATTGCAATGACGTCAGCCCGGTATTCCGATGCGCTTTTGTTTGTGTCACGGTAGCGCCACCTTACGATTGCAATGTATTATGATCAGAGAAGCGTTCACCGCAGAGCCACTCGAAGTGGGCCCTCTTAGCGAAGCTGAATTTGATGTCATAAGGCAAGACCCCCAAAAAACATCACCGCGACAGGGTTGTTTCATTGGGTCGAATCAATCTGTAGATGGCGGTACCAAATTCGATTTCTTGAGTAGCGTGAAAAAAAGCCATGGTATAAATAACCCACATTACACAGTGAAGGGGATTGTCCCAGCTAAGTCATTTCTATATTTATTTGGTCTTTCCTTGTTGCCAGTTAAACGTTGCTGACGTATACCATTATTATACGGTCCCCAGATATAGTATCCTGGATAATTCCATATTCTCCCTATTGCTGGTATAATATAATATGTTTTCATATTTAGGCAGACCGACAGCAAATTTGCTTATCCCATACAACTATGTATATTCTAACACAATCTATCTTATATAGAGAATCAGACGTGAAATGTGAAACAAATTCTAAGAAGGAAAATATATTAAAATGTATATATATATATAGATATAAAATAATATATATATATATATAGAAATCTATACAATAGATCTCATATGCTCCCCATATATATATCCAAAATATCTATTATATCCAGAAATATAAAGCATATATATATATATATATATATATATACTAAGAGATACAATATATATAGCGATATATATATATATAGATAGTAGATAGACAAACCGCCAACCTTTCGTAGACATGGGTCCACGAAAGGATATACCAATATGTCCACATAAAGTCAACGCACTTTTCGTTTAAAAATAATTGAAAATATTTTGGTTTGACAATTCCAATATGATAGTCTAATGTTAGTAACGTACAAAAATAATTTTTCACGGGTGATTTCTTTGGATCTTGAATATAATAGTGAAATAAAATTTTAACAACCATTCGTTGACATAACCCGCAAACCTCAATATCTTCCATACAGCCATGCATACTTCGACCAAAATTTCCGAAATAATGTTTAATCATGTGTGTTGGATATGTTTATTTGAAAAATTAAAATATTTGATTTTATTTTAA
>CM067348.1:117304-149804 GCA_034190875.2 Urechis unicinctus | reverse complement strand
TTTTCAAATGTATAATTAATGTTCCACCCCTAGATTTGATTTTTTCCTTGAACTCAAACTAAGGTCAAGGTCATCGAAATATATTTTGAGTCATCCATATGTTCCTGGAAATGCTGAAATGCTTTCAGATATACGTACTTGTATGATTTCCATGATGATAAGGGTTTTGTTGATAATAAAGATGATAATGACGATTTTGACGGTGTACATACCTTTAAAGATAACCTTGGTGATTACAAATGTGATGATGATGATGGTTATGATAAAAAGTATGTCATCAAAGCATGCCAAGTTCCCCTCTTGGTTATGGTGTATTTATTTGTGGTAATCAAGTTGGCCATAGCAAAAAGTAATGCCTGGAGGTGACACAACAAACTGCCGCATTAGGGATGTATATTTGTTTGTTAAATTCTTTCTTAGAGGCCATCTTTACAATTATATGTTTTAGGTATAAGTTCGGAATAGCATGGGCTATCGTCGAGTGAAAACATTTTTACGATACGACCTTTAATGACGGAGAAACGAAGTGTTAACTTCCGGTTGCAATGCTGAATTACAATTTTTGTTCGTAATAGGAAGTGACGTCATCGACATCCATTAACACTTACTATTGGTTAGACGCTGCCCCGTACAACATTTGACGCAATTTTTATGACCATCGATCACATATTGTCGATTTTATAAGCGATTGAAAAATGTGGTAAAACAAAACATTTGGACTGCTACCACGATTTTTCGACCAGGGGCTATTTGGAAAACTGTTGGTTCGATGCAATGACATGGATTTATAAGAAGTTTGCAATGAAAATGGGCTGCAAATTGATGCAAATTTTGCAACGATCCGACCATTATTAATGGAGTTAATCGATATACTATTTTTTTCAATTTTTCGATGACCTTAACCTTAGTATCTGGTCAAGGTCAAAACAAACATCTGTGTTCTGCGAATCATTGCTCCCGACTAGTTAGAGAAAAAGTTCTGAAAAATTTCGAAAATTGCGACTTGTATCGCGTGCCCCAAAAAAAGTTTACGTACCAACAAACCCACATGCAAACTAACGAACCGGACTGATCGCCGTAACTTGGCTAATGCGAATTCGCCAAGTTTAAAAGTATGTTACACTCTTAATGTAATCTAGTCAACTTGACTAACTTGGCTAGTCATATTGACTGTCCACCAAACGACTAATGTGTTAGTCAATTTGACTAATGCAGTTAGTCAAATATTGATTAGTCAAAATGACTAATCTACCTAGTCAAGTAAAGAGTGGTCAATATGACTAATCTATTAGTCACTATGACTATCTCATTAGTCACATTGACTATAGCGTAAGTAGTAATGACTATTGTACTTAGTCAGACCGACTATAAGATTTGGTCAGTTTGACTATGAATGAAGGTCAGTTTGACTATGATTAAAGGTCGAACCAGTGTAAGAACCAGTGTAAAAACAAGTCAGACAACATAATATGCAAAACAAGTAGACTTTATTGTATATAAACACTTACATGCATGCCCTTGTTAATACTAGCCCTGACACAAAGAAGCTTTGCATCAACAGGGTCTTTAGCCTCATCATCAATGACCAGCATGACCTTCTGTACATAACGAAACGTCTTTTTGGTCGATAGGTGGTAAGGCACATAAACACATAAATGGCGGCCATCAGCATGCCCATGGCCATGACCTCTGTTACATCCACAGCTTCTCCAACAGATGTTATTGCTGGTGTCGTCCTGCGTTGCGACAATCTAAAACACATAGTAGACTTATGGTTGAAGCTAAGCACTCATTAGTACTGATACCAGCAATGGTACACGACAATACATACAAAAATACAGAAAACTATTTAATATTCTCACCTAATAGTATGGAGGCGATTGTCAGAAAATTTCAACTGAAGAATTCCAATTTCCTGCAGCAACTGGTTAAAGAACCGCCGCAAAGGTCAAACTTCCGGTATGCCGGCGCGCATCTGTGGTTATGTAATCAAACCCGTGTGATCCGCGCATCGTGGTCTCCCACAAAGAGAAGATAACGCTCTCAGGGTGGTCAAATTGACTAGGTAACTAGTCAAATAACACCTGACCAGCCTTGCTAGTCATTGTGACTATGTTGCTTAGTCGATTTGACCATGTGATTAGTCGTTACAGAGTTTGACTAACTTCGATAGCTGGGTGACCAGGTTAGCTAGTCATTTTGACTAGATTGGGTTAAGAGTGCCAAAGCAGTTCACCGAGCGGGTCATTACTTCTACAGCCTAGTCGTCGGAAAGGAGCCATGCAGGTAAAATAACATTTACAACTTATCTTATGTTATCTTGGTCAGTCGCGTTTGTGGCTATGTATGTTTGTTTACATGGCGAATTCGCATTCCCCAAGTTATGTCTGTCAGTCCGGTTTGTAAGTTTGTGAACCAAGGCGATTCCGTGCGCATGCGTCACGAACTCAGAGAACGGGTGAAGTGGCAGGACGCGTTAACAACCCATAGACTGTTCTCGTTCTGTCACTCTCACCAAGTCGATACTTTCGTGTGCTCTGTGACTCAATAAAGTGGCCTGTTTACCACGCTTTACGTCTATGGTAAGTTGCCCTCCTGTGTAAAAGCATTTGTACATTTCAATGGGCAGATTCGTCTGTTGTCACCATTTGCCTTTGATAGAAAGCCAGATATCAGAAGCCAGATTCAAACGCCTGTGGTTTCAGTTGTGTTGAGTGACATCGGGGGGTCATTGTTGACGTCAAAAATGATTATCTTGTATAGCTGTTCAATGGGGACCGGCTTTGCAAGAGACAGTTCGGCGATTTTTCAACATTTAGTTGGGCGCATCGAGCGTCATATGAGCTTATAACAAAATAATTTTGCAGCTCATTAGTCAGGGGTCAGACGGAATCATAGAGACAGCAGAGTCATTCCATTTCAAATGAACCAAAATTTGGAAAATTCCCCGCGAAGGATTTTTGATTTTTTTCTAGCTTCTCACAGTGAAAGTTCCATATGTCTGACGGACTTTGGTCAAATAATTAAGCCCAAATATGATTACTTCTTCAGATTCAGCCTATTTTATGATAGGGGGTCATTTTTTTTATTAAGGCCTTCATTTTGGAGCATGTTGAGGCCCCTGTATAAGGCATTTTAAGAACAACCAGGCCCATAGCTTTCATTTTCCCTTCAGAAAAGTAAAAATATATTTGCATTGTATCATTTGTTCTCACCTTGGACCCTTGGTTATCCTCTCACAAGCTCCAGAAAATGCGAAAAACACCGTGACGCGAATTCGCGAGTGGTTTTTAGTGATGTTGATTTGTATTTTTCTCAAGGAAAATTCATGATGGGACCTTCATCTTTGGTATGCAAACTCAGAATCAACTTTTCTAATAGTCTAAGCAAGCCAGAAGCTCTCAGTGATGAATATCAAGATTTATAGTATTTCAAAGTTGGCTCCAGCCTGAAAAGTGCTCAAAAGGGACACATGTTGTCCCTATAATTTTTTTTGTGGTGATAGATAGGTATCTTATCCAGAACATATAAAAAAATTAGAAATGTAATATGTGTCCTTTTTATTTTACAGCATATTGCCTATAGTGATGTCCTGGAAGCATCTTAGCCATGATTATGAGTGTATTGGTTGCAAATTATGCTGTCTAATACTTTGAGATACTGGCAGATTAATTTTGCATTAATACCTGGACTAAACATGTGTATTTGCAAGATTTGTATCATCATTTTCAGTGTTTTTTAACATTTCTGTGACATTCCTTTTCTAAAATATAAACAATCAGATTAACATGTACAATAAATTAGAAATGAAAACCTCTTTATTCCCCTAGGGTTATGAGACTTCTAGGAATCCCACATTTGGTTTCAGTCTACAAAGTACACACCTCTATATAAAGGTGGCTCCTCAGCAGAAATCAACAGGTTTTATTGCTCTCCTAAACTGTTTGCAAATATGGAGGGTTGCAGCATAAGGTTGCATCTTGGAAAAAAAGGCGACTGTCACAAAACAACTTATTCCACTACAGCTGGATTCAACAAGGTGTTTGATCTACAGTTAGAAGATCGTGAGCTTCTCCTTCGGAGAACTGAATTTTCAGAGCCCGATTCTTATACAACCGTGTGTTTTAATCATCAGAAAATCTACATTGACAAATATGCATTCCTGCAGAGGAACTGTTGTGATCCATATAGCCTACATAAAGATTCATCACGACGCAAATCACTCCGTACTATAGACCTTCAAACTGCCGACACCTTAAGCGTACAAGCTGGAAAGAAAGTGCATCCTGGTCAAAAGCTCTGTACTCAATGTCTAACCTACAGCCCCCCAGCATTTCCATCATCAGAAGAAGAACCTGAGGCTGGACCCTCTGGTTTGTTGACCAGTGCATCCAGAGAAGCGCAGGTAGTACAGGAGGGCTTGACGGATCATCACCTGGAGACAATAGATACCAGTCTCACCGAAGCTGGCTTTTCTCCCCTGAAGTTTAAGAGAGTCAGCTCAAGAGACCGAGTAAGGTATGGCAAAAGAAAGGCCCTAGAAGCTCAGGAAGCTGTATCCTATCAGGTTGCAGCCTGTTTAGGAGTTCCTCCAGATGCTATTGAACAAGGATCTCATGACAAACCATGTGAGAACTGTTCAGATTTCATGACTCTCATTGAGGAGGTGAAGCATAAACTTTCACCAACTACTTCCAGCTTGACAAAGATTCAAATTCTTACACTTGCTCCTCCCAGCTGGACATTAGAAAAGATATCTCTAGCTTCCTCACATTAGCCCTTCAGTACCTGAGAGAGGTACTGCCTGATTTGAGGTGCATAAAGTACTTCAGTGATGGAGCAGCTAGCCAGTATAAGAACTACAAGAACCTGGCAGACCTGCTAAATCACAGGAAAGACAACGGCTTGCCTGCTGAGTGGCATTTTTTTGCCACAAGTCATGGGAAGTCACCCTGTGATGGGATCGGTGAGTACCTGAGCTTTATTGTTGATGCAGATATATTTGTAGCTTGAAATTAAAGCACTCGGTACAAATATGATAGTTGCATTAATAAGTTCTGGTATTACATGTAATATTTAGATCAGATACACATCATACTACATGATTGAGATTTCTTCTGCAGGAGGGACTGTGAAGCGGCTGGCAGCTAGGGCATCACTACATGCCACCACCACCAACCACATCCTTACTCCAAGACAGATGTTTGAATGGGCTGATGCAAACATCCATGGTATCAAGTTCCTGTATGTCAAGAAGGAGGATGTAGAGAGTGCATCACCAATACAAGAGGCAAGGTACAAAGAGGCAAAGAGAGTGCCCGGCATCAGGAGCCACCATTTCTTCATCCCAGAAGGCAATGAACTGCGCATGTTTAGGGTCTCATCTGACACCTCTGGTACACTCGCCATGGAACCTGTGTATGCAGACATAATTCTTGAACAGTACAAGCCAGGGACCTATGTTGGTGCGGTGTACGATGAAGCATGGTATACTGGAAGCGTTGTAGAGGTTAATGAGGAGAAGCATGACCTCCTGATAACTTTCATGTCCAAGGCAAAGGGAACCTCTTTCAAGTGGCCACGGCGCACGGAGGATGCTGGGTTCCTGTGAGCCATGTGATTTGTACACTCTCATTGCCAACAACAGCAACAGGCAGACAGTACACATTCCCACCTCTAGAAATTCAAAATGTGAAAGATTGTTTCAGCAAGTTCTGTGAGATCCACCAGTGAGTGAACATGATGGTAACTCCTCTGTGAATTGAAGTTCCTCTATTGTAAAGTACTGAACATTAGTTATATTTGTGCTAAAGATTGGAGACTTGAGTTGATCAGTAGATAATAGGACATCAGTAGCATTGTGCCAATCAGAACTTGAACAATACTCTGTAAAGTGTTCAATAGTGATACATGACATGCATGGAAGACTTGAGTTATATAATAGCATTACGTAACAAATCTGAAGAATATTCTGTACTGTAATTGATTTGGAAGTTAAATATTTCTGTTAATTGTTTGAAATTTGTCTTGATACTTTCCTGAGAAGCTTAATAAACTTTTTTTTGGGATACATGCAGGCCTTCCAACTGGAATCTGGCAATGTCTCTATGAGTTAACGAACTACAAAAAAACTAGGACCTAACCTTTCTAAAACGCTTGTAAAATGAAAAGGACACATATTACATTTCTAATTTTTTTATATGTTCTGGATAAGATACCTATCTATCACCACAAAAAAAATTATAGGGACAACATTTGTCCCTTTTGAGAAAAGTGATAAAAATAGCACTTTTCAGGCTGGAGCCAACTTTGAAACACTATAAATCTTGATATTCATCACTGAGAGCTTCTGGCTTGCTTAGACTATTAGAAAAGTTGATTCTGAGTTTGCATACCAAAGATGAAGGTCCCATCATGAATATTCCTTGAGAAAAATACAAATCAACATCACTAAAAACCACTCGCGAATTCGCGTCACGGTGTTTTTCGCATTTTCTGGAGCTTGTGAGAGGATAACCAAGGGTCCAAGGTGAGAAAAAATGTTACAATGCAAATATATTTTTACTTTTCTGAAGGGAAAATGAAAGCTATGGGCCTGGTTGTTCTTAAAATGCCTTATACAGGGGCCTCAACATGCTCCAAAATGAAGGCCTTAATAAAAAAATGACCCCCCTATCATAAAATAGGCTGAATCTGAAGAAGTAATCATATTTGGGCTTAATTATTTGACCAAAGTCCGTCAGACATATGGAACTTTCACTGTGAGAAGCTAGAAAAAAATCAAAAATCCTTCGCGGGAGGCTCTGGTTGATTTGACTTGGAATGACTCAGCACTTAGTAGGCCAAAAGGCGGGGATCACATGCCACGTGTCGCATTGGATTATAACGACAACACTTTGAAGTCTAATTTACAGGTGTCACATCGGTTTATATTGACAATACTTTGTAGCCAAATTGGCAAGGGTCATTAGAGATTATAACGACAACACGTTATAGCTCTAGGGGTTGACATGAGAGCGTGTAGAGTGGAAGCAGGAAGGGGACAGGCTATCATTCACAACGGGCCATATTCTCACAGTCTGACCCTGCCAGGGCCATCATTCACACCAGGGCCATATTCCCACACACTGACCCTATCAGGGGCATCATTCACACCAGGGCCATATTCCCACAGTCTGACCCTGCCAGGGCCATCATTCACACCAGGGCCATATTCCCACAGTCTGACCCTGTCAGGGCCATCATTCACAACGGGCCGTATTCCTACAGTCTGACCCTGTCAGGGCCATCATTCACACCAGGGCCATATTCCCACAGTCTGACCCTGTCAGGGCCATCATTCACACCAGGGCCATATTCCCACACACTGACCCTATCAGGGGCATCATTCACACCAGGGCCATATTCCCACAGTCTGACCCTGTCAGGGCCATCATTCACACCAGGGCCATATTCCCATAGACTGACCCTATCAGGGCCATCATTCAAACCAGGGCCATATTCCCACAGTCTGACCCTAACAGGGCCATCATTCACACCAGAGCCATATTCCTACATTCTGACCCTGTCAGGGCCATCATTCACGACGGGCCATATTCCCATAGTCTGACTCAGTCAGGGCCATCATTCACACCAGACCATACTCTCACAGTCTGACCCTGTCAGAGACATCATTCTTCCCAAGGCCATATTTTCACAGTCCGACCCTGTAAGCGCCATTATTCACACCAAGAAATATTTTCGCAATCTGTCCCTGTCCGGGCCATTATTTACACTAGCCAATATTCCTCTAATCTGACCCTCTCAGTATCATCATTTGTACCAGACCATATTCCCACAATCAGTCCCTGTCAAGGCCATTATTCACATAGAGCAATTTTCCTACAGTCTGACCCCGTCAGCGTGGTCAAGTTATTTGGGGCTAACATGGATAAGTGAGGTAGAGCCAGCGTGGTGAAGTGAGGTTGGGCCAACATGAATTGGTGAGGCGGGGCTAGCAGGGTGAAGTTAGGTAGGGCCAGCGTGTTGAAGGGAGTTGAGGCATGGATAAGTGAGGCTTGGCTAGCAGTGTGAAGTGAGGTCGGGCTAACATGGTGATGTGAGATAGGTCGTCAAGGTGAAATGAGGTCTCGCCAGAATGGTGAAGTGAGGAGGGGGTAGGATGGTGAAGGGACGTGAGGATAGCATGGTGAAATGAGGTGGTGCAAAGATGTCAAAGTGAGGTGGAGCTAGAATGGTGAAGTTAGGTGGGGCTAGCTTGCTGAAGTAAGATTGGTCAGCATGTTTAAGTGAGGTTGGGCCTGCATTGTGAAGTGAGGTGGGGCTATAATGTTGAAGTGAGATTGGGCTAGCTTGGTTAAGTGAGGTGGGGTCAGCCTTGTGTGGTGCGTTGGAGCCAGAATGATGGAGTAAAATCACATCCTATTCTTGCGCCATATTTGTCTGGGAATTTATAGTGGCCACAAATTGCTAATTTTAACTTGCAATGTAATTGTTGACTTACAACTTAGGAGCAGGTAGCATAGCGATAAACATAGTGTGAGCACTGAATACTTATTATCCAAACTATAATTATATACGGAACTCTCAGTGGCGGAAAAGGACGATAGTATGATTGCGCGCAATGTGTTTTCGATGCATCGTGGGAAGAAGGCAACTTACAACGACAACGCCTGACTGTAACTGATAGAGCAAATCAAGTGGAAATCCCCTATTCTGTTTACCACTCAGTACCATTGATTTATTCTGCGCATGCGTCTTTTGCCTTCACGACACCAACCCGCTCCCCGCCCCTGCAGTGTGTCCAAATAACTATGGCCAAGTCAATCAGCATCAGGGAGTATTGTTCGTCGTCAACTAATATATCATCCGATATACTGCATAAGGTCTTCAGCGGACCATATTAAATATCTTTACTGAAGGAGCACATCAAGGGGGAATCCGATTTCTAGGCCGTATAATCACAGTTTGATCCTGTCATGAACATGCTTGACCCTAGGCAAGATAATCACAGTTTGATCCTGTTAAGTTAATTAATGTTATAACGCCAAATAATCAGTTTGGTCCTGTCAAAATCATGCCTGAACCCATGCCGGATATTCACTGTTTGATCCTGTCAAGATCATTACTAATCCAACGGCAAATAATCACAGTTCGATCCCGACACTAATAACAAGATTGTTCCCATTTATTTTCCGGTTACTAAATAGCAATGGTCCCATGACATGTCACGACTGCTGCTAATGATGATGTATTTGTGATTGGCTGGTATTCACATTGAGGCAAAGTCAGTTGACGACAAGTGCTCAAGACCTCCTGGGTAAGATTCCTTTCAAGTGAGTATCTGAGTAACTGCACCTTACGAAAATAGCATAACACAAAGTCGTTTGGCACAACAAGCATTATAAGAGGATCCAGATCAACGCGTCATTATGTTCATATGCGTTATGATCATTATACCGATATACTTCCAAATGTGCACCAGATTTTTCTGTCATTACGTTCACTTGTACGCCTCCGTTAAGATGTTATCGGAGTGGACAGATTAATGTACAATTGTTAACACGTGGTTAGTGTTGCAGGAAACTCGTCGAAAAATACCGATATATATATATATATATATATATATATATATATATATATATATATATATATATATATATACGTATGCATGACATAAATATATATATATGTGTATGTGTAAACCTCGTAAATCACCTCAGTCTACACACCACCCTTGACCTCGAAAATCGCCTCATTCCATACACCACCTTCAACCTCGCCAAACACCTCATCCCGCACACCACCTTCAACTTCGCCAATTACCTCATACCATGCAATTCCTTCATCATCGCCTACTGACTGGCTAAGCAATTCAGGGAGTGGGGATACACTTCAGTTGACCTACTTAAAAGAAAGGTGAAGTGTGGCGCGGTCATCGAGGTGAGGTTGGTGTAGTTACTATGGTGATATGAGTGTTAATATGGTGAAGTAAAGTGGTGCCAGAATGCTGAAGTGAAGCAGGGTCGGCCTGACGAAGTGAGGTGGGTCAGCATTGTGAAGTGAGGTGGTGTCAGCATTGTGAAGTGAGGTGGTGTCATTATTATGAAGTGAGATGGGGTTATCATTGTGAAGTGAGGTGGTGTCAGCATTGTGAAGTGAGATGGGGTTAGCATGATGAATTGAAGTCTGGTCAGAATGGTGACGTGAGGTGGGGTCAGCATGGTAAAGCGGGGCCACGCCAACATTGTGAAGTGAGGTAGGGTCAGCTTGGTGAAGTGATGTGTGTCAGCATTGTGATGTGAGGTGGGGACAGCATGGTGAAGTGATGTGTGTCAGCATTGTGATGTGAGGTGGGGACAGCATGGTGAAGTGATGTGTGTCAGCATTGTGATGTGAGGTGGGGACAGTATGGTGAAGTGATGTGTGTCAGCATTGTGATGTGAGGTGGGGACAGCATGGTGAAGTGATGTGTGTCAGCATTGTGATGTGAGGTGGTGACAGCATGGTGAAGTGATGTGTGTCAGCATTGTGATGTGAGGTGGGGACAGCTTGGTGAAGTGATGTGTGTCAGCATTGTGATGTGAGGTGGGGACAGCATGGTGAAGTGATGTGTGTCAGCATTGTGATGTGAGGTGGGGACAGCATGGTTACATGAGGTGGGGAAAGCAAAGTGAAGTGAGGTGAGGCTAGCTTGGTGAAGTGAGGTGTCACATCATGATGAAGTGATGTGGGGCTGCATGGTGAAATGAGGTGAAGTCAGCATATTGAAATGATGTCTCGTCAGAATGGTGAAGTTAGGTGGGGCCAGCTTGGCGAAGCGAGTAGTGTCAGTATGGTGGTATGAGGTTAACATGGTACAATGAGGTCTGGTTAGATTGGTGAAGTGTTGTTGGGTCAGCATGGTGAAGTGAGGTGGTGTCCACATGGTGACGTGAGTTCGGGCCAGCATGGTGATGTAAGGTGGGTGCAACATGGTGAAGTGAGGTTGGGCTAATATGGAAAATTGAGGTTGGGCAAGCACGGTGAAGTGATTTGGGAGTGTGTAGTGAGATTTGGGACCAGCATGCTGAAGTAAGGTGGAACCAGCATGGTGAAGTGAGGAGGGACCAGTTTGATGAAGAAAGGTGGGACCAGCATGGTGAAGTGAGGAAAGGCCAGCATGGTGAAGTAAGGTGGGACCAGCATGGTGAAGTGAGGAGAGGCCAGCATGGTGAAGTAAGGTGGGACCAGCTTGGTGAAGTAAGGTGGGACCAGCATGGTGAAGTAAAGTGGGACCAGCATGGTAATTTGAGATGGGACCAGCATGGCGAAGTAAGGTGGGACCAGCATGGTGAAGTAAGGTGGGACCAGCATGGTAAAGTGAGGTGGGACCAGCATGGTGAAGTGAGGAGAGGCCAGCATGGTGAAGTGAGGATATGCCAGCACGGTGAATTGAGGTTGGACCAGCATGGTGAAGTAAGGTTGGACCAGCATGGTAAAGTGAGGTGGGACCAGCATGGTGAATTGAGGTTGGACCAGCATGGTGAATTGAGGCTGGACCAGCATGGTGAAGTAAGGTGGGACCAGCATGGTAAAGTGAGGTGGGACCAGCATGGTGAATTGAGGTTGGACCAGCATGGTGAAGTAAGGTGGGACCAGCATGGTTAAGTGAGGAGAACCCAGCATGGTGAAGTAAGGTGTGACCAGCATGGTTAAGTGAGTAGAGGCCAACATGGTGAAGTAAGGTGGGACCAGCTTGGTGAAGTAAGGTGGGATCAGTATGGTGATGTAAGGTGGGACCAGCATGGTAAAGTAATGTGGGACCAGCATGGTGAAGTAAGGTGGGACTAGCGTGTTGAAGTTAGGTGGGACCAGCATGGTGTGGTAAGGTCTGTCAAGAATGGTGAAGTAAGTTTGGGCGATCATGTTGAAGTGATGTAGGGCTAGCCTGGCGAAGCGAGGTCTGGCCAGAATTGTGTAGTGAGGTGAGGCCAACAAAGCGTGTGAGGCGGGCCCAGCATTTTGATATGAGATTGTATCAGCAAGGTGAAATAAAGTCAGGCCAGCAAGGTGAAATCAAGTCAGGCCATCATGGTGATGTGAGGTGCAGCATGTTAAGTGCGGTGGGGGGCATGGCGAAGTGAAACGGGCCAGCATGGTGAATGATCATTTGCATTGGTTCATGGCTCTATTAAAACCAGGTAGTGCATTTCGACAGTTGTTTACTCCTCCAATCTTCGGGACATATTTGCTAGGATGTCGCTGTTGGCCATGTTTTGATCGGAAATTGTTGCTTTGAAGCACCGGTGTCTTTTATGCAGTATTGGGGATTTAGAATGTTGCTCGACCTGAAATTTTACACACATCTATTTATCTGACATTTACGGATCCTACGGGCGGGGAAACTGAGAAACGTTTTGGCATCGCATTTCTTGCGTCATCAGAGAACCCAATCAAACATTATCAACGTCTGACCCTTGCTGTGCAGGAAATGTTCACGTGGGAATTCCCTTTCTGTTAACCACTTAACAACCACGGTGATCTCCTGCGCAAACGCCACGGACATTTTTGGGTGATCGCATGACGTAGACTTAGCACGGCGCGTCATAGCTCCGGTCGAACGGTAATATGAATATATACTGTTCTGCATCGATCATTTTCGCGCGTCGCAGAAAACGCGTTAGGGTTAAAGTGCTCTATCCCGCATTTAGAAAATAACATATATCAAGAGCCTGTACAACAAAAAGTCCTCACGCACCAAAAAACGTACCCCCACTCGACGCTATTCTTCAACAAATGCCATCGATATATCATTTCTGACAAATCGCGATACGATGACCGCCATTTTGAAAAATATTGCGTAGCGTGATTTCCCGCCGCCTAATCCGCATTGCCTTGGCATCCGGCGGGGGGGGGGGGGGGGGGGGGGGGGGGGGGATTGGCGGGTCACTTGGCCTTAACTCGGATAGGGGTGTGCCACGGGACCTCGAAAAACCCTTACCTGTTGTACAAGTTGAGAAAGGCATACAAGGTATTATGCGAATGTATAACCCGTCGCACAGGTCGAGAGGCCGAAAAAACATACCCCGTCGCGCGGCAGATGTATACTACCTCTATACACTTAAGTGCCCCCCCCCCCCACCCCCCCCCCCGGGCTTACCATTAGTCGTCGATGGGTCACATCATTCTGAGCATGCGCGATGCACGTGGGCTTGAACTTGAAAACAAACATGGTGCTGTGTTTCGGACTTTTTAACGCTTCCTAATTGATCAAACTATAACTAATTACCATGGATGAAATCCCCCGCCATAAAGGGATAAAATTGTCCGTGAACATCATTGCATTCTAAACTCCATCACTTGGGTATGTTTGGTGTTAAGTAGTTGTCTGAATCGATCTCAAGATTTTTACATTATGCGGCTTAAGAGAAAGTTAGACGTCTACTCAGACGTCTTGTAGGGCTAGGCGCGTCATCACATATATTAACATCGTTGTGATTCTACCTCCAGCCAGATGCTAATTGGATGGTGCGACTCAATCAAGTCGACCCGTTTTCGAAAGTTCACGGCCTGGTTAGCTGTCTTTCGTTCTTGCGCTCAGGTATTGCTCATTTTCGACGGTCGTTATATCTATCATTACGCCTTGCTTTCCTTCAGATGCCTGTTTTCATAAAAACTGTAGATGGGAGAGTGGGTCGTTGATAAATCAGTGTTTGAAAGTTATGGCAGGGAGGAGGACATAAACACACAGATTACTGGTGATAGTTAAAGTCATGGCCCACTTGATTTTCCACAATCGGGAATCCCTGTGTTGGTTAACCAGATTTATAAACGCCAGATGACTGCGCTATCGAGCAGTATGAATGCCAATGAAGAAACGATCACAGAACAGGCGTTTTTAATAGTTAGTGTTAGGTTCCTTGAATATGGAAGAGGAATTGTGTTAAGAATGCTCCCGGTAATATCGTTAATTAGTGCAAAGTTGCATCTATCACATAACAGTTTGATTCTGTTGGGATTGGAACTAATCCCATGCATAGCATTCTGATCTAGTTAGGATCGGAACTAATCCTTTGCATAGCAATCTGATCCTGTTGAGATCGGAACTAATCCCAAACATAAGTCAGATCGTGTTTGGGATCGGATCTAATATCATGCATAACAGTCGGATCCTGTTGGGATTGGAACTAATCCCATACAATACAGTCTATTCCTGTTGGGATCGTAACTAATCCCATATATGTTGTCCTGCCAAGATCCTAAATAATTCCAGGTTCAATATTCACTGTTCGGTCCTGTCAGGTTCATTAATAATTCTAGATTGTTCCCGTTTACTTACCGGTTCCTAAATAGTTAAGGTTTCATGAAGTGTTACGATTGCTGCAAATTGATTTATTCGTGTTAGGTAGCATGGTCAGGGCGGGACAAATGCGTATTTCTCGTATTTGTAGTATGGCCGGACGGGACTAATGCGTATTTCTCGTATTTGTAGTATGGCCGGACGGGACAAATGCGTATTTCTCGTATTTGTAGTATGGCCGGACGGGTCTAATGCGTATTTCTCGTATTTGTTGTATGGCCGGACGGGACTAATGCGTATTTCTCGTATTTGTAGTATGTGTTTTACGATTTATGCAGCAAGGTAAAACGGGACTAATATGATATATGTATGCAGCATGGTCCTGGCGGGGCTAACGCGTATTTCGTGTAATAGAGCATAGTCAAGGTGAGGCTAACGTGTATTGCGTGTTATGAAGCGTAGTCAGGACGGGACTTACGTGGATTTCGTGTTATGGAGCATAGACCGGGCAGAGCTTACGTGAATTACGATTTATGGAGCATGGTCCGGGCGGGGCTTATGTCACAGAACATGGTTAGGGCTGGTCTATCGTGTATAATGTGTTATAGTGCACGGACGTGAAGGTTGGGGGCTAACGTTCATTTCGGGCGAAGCTTACCTGTGTTTCGTTATAATGAGCATGGCCAGGGCGGGGCTTAAGTACAAGAAATGGATATCAGAAATTGACCGTTGATGTGTCGGAAAACACTTCACCACTGTTTTAACACCTGTCTGTGCACCTGAGCAGTAATATACCATCCAATCATGCGTCCCTGTCTATTCCACATCAAGTCGCCAAGTTCATTAATTGGTAAATTGTAATTTTGTTTGCTGGAATGCCTGGTGAAAAGTTTCATCATGTAGATCATCGGATGTATTGGCTTTACCCGACTTGGTGAGATTCTCGTACTAATAAATTTGCGTTATTTTCATGGTAAAACATCAGTTGACCTACTTTAAAAACGCCCTGTGCGAACACAGCCATTTGACTGCGCCTGCAATAAATGTAAGCGAAACCACGAGACGATACCTGAATGGTGGGACGGGGCTCCTGAACCAAGCTTAGCATTGTAACCTGCACGAAAAACGCGCCTGGAGAAAGGCCTCGTTATGTCAAGTTCACATGTACATACGCAAATACACTACGGTAGTGTACAACAAATGAATAGAGGAGCAAGGCGACCTGGTGATATCATGTCCATACGTTAGTTGTTAGTGGGATGAGTGGAGAGGTGAGCGGCCTCTTGTGTTATTCATAGATTAAAAGCCCCATTAAAAGCTAGGCAATAACAAAAAATGAGGTGTATAGACCCCTTCGGAGTTCCAACTGCGCATGCGCCGATGTGCGGGTCAAAGGCGATTTCTAATTTTTCTATGTAATTAGGTATTAACTAATATATGTACATAATTAAGATGCATGTAACAATAGTCACTAAGTTTACTTGATCTCCAGCCTTTCAAATAAAGCTGTTTTGAATAAATAAACTGAGCGTTTTGAGTCAATCACCTGAGGACTTGAAAACTAATATGTTAAACGTCAAAACCGTTGCTCCTCCTGGCCGTCTGGTTCGCATCACATTGATTTGATCACAAGTCATGAAAGCTTAAACGTTGAATGTCAAAACCGTTCCTGATCCCGTCCTGGCACAAAGACCTGCGTCACTTTGACGTACCACCTCAAGATATAGCTCCAAATGCTGTTACAGCTGCGGTTAAAGACGTAACACCTTGCAAACTGTACAATGAAATATACTTTTACATACAGCATAATGCAGTCCTTTGATGTTCATTGAGACGCTCTGGCCTACCAGCTGAGAGTTTATAATCAGCACCAAACAACACAAAATCATTCCACTCCAACTCCACGTCTGGTGTGCTTTATACAAGACAATTCTGAAGTACGCAAGTCAAGTGATCAACTACAATTAGAAAATGGGTCGAAATTGCGCGATAGTTGGATGTGGCAACAGCAATTATCGACTTACTCGTTGGAAGAAAAGATTTTGTGAAAGCCATCAATGTAATTATGGGTCGGCTGGTTGCACTTGTCCGCACCCTTTCACTTTGCACCCTTTTCCTACCCATCGTCGTGATCCACAAATGCGGGCTAAGTGGATCAAAGCTATCAATCGTAAAAACGAAAAGACGGGAAAAAACTGGACTCCATCTGACGATGACCGCATTTGTTCGTGGCACTTTGTGGATGTGCATCCTTCCAAAGAATGCCCGTGTCCAGTTAGCAACCTAGGCTACGTAACACCAGAACCCAAAATGCGCCGCCCTCCACCGAAAGATTGACCTACGCAATATACACCTACCAACATGCGCGACATTATCCATCCGTGTATGCCAGTTGAATGTTCGGAACTCAGAGGTTTGAAATTGTGTGTGATTAATGTTGAGCCTGTAGTGAATGCATTCCTACACCTTCGCGTGCAATTGTCAAGAAAACTGTAGGTGCATTGGATGTCTGGAAAAGCAAAAAGTGGTGCAACTGCGGTCACAGTTAGAGGAAGCGAAGGAGGTGCAATCAAAGAAGAAGTCTGAAGACAAAACCAAGAGTATAAGAATTACATCCAAATTGTTGTCAACCGACGTTAAAGTATCGCAGAACACAGTCTTTCCTTCCAGGCAGTTTCTTTCACCTTTTTCAATATTGAAATACTGGAGTGGGGTCAAAAAAGTTGTCTCAACTTAAGCCCCCAGAGCATTTGCTGCAACACCGAAAAGAAGTGGCCCAACCAGAAGGCTCTCTGCTCTTGATGAAATGACGCTAGTTATGATGAAACTACGAATGGATCTGTCCAATGCCTTTCTTGCCGACCTGTACAATATATCCAGTGGAACGTGCTCGGCAATTATTAACACCAGGGTGAAATTCATGGTCCGACTACAAGAAGTCAAACACAATGAAATTTTTGATAGCCAATGGGATGATATCCTTCCTTTCTGAATGCTGGGGCGGACGTGCTTCCGACCAGCATATCACTCGAGAGTCTGGCTTCCTTGGCAAATTTAGGTACGGAGATGTCATCTTAGCTGACAGAGGTTTCCCCATACAGAGTGACCTTCTTTTACGTGGCGGCACGTTAGAAATCCCACCTCCCGGTCACGGTTTGGAGCAAAGACTAGAGAGAATGTACTGAAGACAAAACGCGTTGCCAATGCTCGAATACATGTGGAGCGTGCCATCAACAGGATTAAGTGGTTTAGAATAGTCAAAGGTGTTTTGCCCATCTCATTTGTGCCTCTCATTGATGATATTCTTGCTATATGTGCAGCAATCTGCAACTTGCACCCCCCCCCCCACTTGTAAAGTAAATGTTTATCTAATGTCAATGTTCAAAATCTTGATAACTTAACGCAGAAGTTCTTTCCGAAGCCATACTTAGTCACATTCACTACAAATAGCGAATTAAAGCGGAAGTAAAGACACTCGAAAGGCACGAAATATCACAACTAGTGCAGCAAAACACACGCATCCACATCGAGTACACAAAAAGTTTTCCCGAATTGACCTTTGACCCGAGACCGGAAGCGCCTCGCTCGCGAGACTCCGAAGGGGTCTATTGACTCGCTAGAGATAACAATTGAAAATGCGCGAATTCTGCTGTCACTGCGCTTTATGAAACGCAGCATCAGTGCTCGGAATCTTTATAATATTTTCTGAAGTTGGCCAGCCTTTTATTCATAAGAATATTATGAGTGAAAATAAATACTCAAACTTATAAAGGTATGGGGCAGTTACACAAACCGTGAAACAGATTGGAAAGCGTGAAAATGGACGTTAATTGTTTCTGGGTTGCCCCTCAATAAGTCGGCAGTCGAACCCCCCTTGGATGCTCAGCACATATAACAGCCGGTAACAGATGTCGGCAAGCTTGGTGCACACATCAAACAGAACAGAACACTCCAAGGCGGTAACAGGGGTCTTTAATGTGGATTACGTACGATACAATAATATGCAAGAGCCAAACAATGAGCATGATACATTGTTAAACTCAATGTACACGGATTAACATGCTTATCAAATATGCAACCTTAACGCATACATGTTATCAGCTGTTGTGAAAAATCCCTTATCGTATCCATCATATTGACCCCTGAGCTAAACTAACATCTACACTATAAGGTAAGAGGTTAGACAGGGAAGGACGGGTGTGAAACCAGATAGGCTCATATGCTACGGGCTAGAGAAGCTGCTGACGAGTGTTCGACGGCGCTGAAAGTTGGATTAAATACCCTGTAATTGAAAAACAAAGCTATTAGCCAAGACCCTGCCCGCGCCCTCCTGGGCCACATCCCCACCCTATGCCACCCACCGTTGAGGCCACCCCCCAATAAAATAACCTATGGCCGGTGACATAGCAGGAGGCCACCCCCCAATAAAATAACCTATGTCCGGTGACATAGCAGGAGGCCAAGGAAAAACGCTGTCCGGATGCCATAAATATCAAAGGTATTAGTTGGATACGAAGAACCCCGGTACCGCAGCGTCGCGCTCGTCTGTTTAACTCCTTAATCAAACGTAAGGATGCCAACCAGAACAGAACACTCCAAGGCGGTAACAGGGGTCTTTAATGTGGATTACGTACGATACAAAAATATGCAAGAGCCAAACAATGAGCATGATACATTGTTAAACTAAATGTACACGGATTAACATGCTTATCAAATATGCAACCTTAACGCATACATGTTATCAGCTGTTGTGAAAAATCCCAAACCCAAAGTAGATTAATGTAGTGTAGGAAGGTTGTTGGTGAAAGGGGTAGTTCTTCCTTGTGGATTCCGCGAATGCTCGGGACCTGTAATGGGCAATTATCCCATCCAGTTGGTTTAGGACAGTGGCGTGTTGTGATCCTGTGACATGATAGACAGAGGTGACTGATATGACATGTGGCCCTGGTATGCTAATCCTAAGCTGGTGTTGTCGTACGGACTGTAATTTGATACAAGTGAATACCAGAAGAGATTGTGCCCTCTCTGGTTGAGTCTGCTTATGGAGTCACATAAAATGTTAACCTTGCCCGGTACATGAATGCATCGAATCGCAAAGTCAAACATATTGGCAAGCCAGAATAGGCCACGTATATGTACCATGACGACAGGGCGGCGGCAAGCTCGCTTGTTAACTGCTGCCATAGTACAGATATTGTCTGTCATAACAGTTACTTCGCTGTTAGCGAGGTAGGGGGCCCACCGGTGTACTGCTGCAGCGACAGCAACAGTTTCTTTTTCGTTGATGTGACAATTAGCGATTGGCGGCATGTCGACGTTCCAATTAATGTACATCCAGTCTATGCCATAATCTATGATTGCTCCGCCCCCAGTTTGCGAAGCATCCATGGTTAAGTTGTGGAAGAAAGAACGATGGAAGTTAAAGCGTTTGCTGTTGAATATGTCCATGCAATTCAGCCACCAGTCGATATCAGCGTGAAATTCAGCGGTTAGTATTGCTTTTTGTGAGGGGTTTATTAGCTTGCGCATGGTAGCCAACACGCGTTGCAGGTAAATCCTACCGCCATGAACGACGTGCGTAGCCCATTGGAGTTTGCCAGCGAGGCTTTGCAATTGCCTTAGAGAGGCGCGGCATTTCGTGCGAAATTGCTGCAGAAGTTGTTTGAAGGCCTGGGCCTTGTCAAGCGGAAGGCTGAGGGTGCAGTCAGAGGTGTCGATTTGAATGCCAAGGAAGGTAAGGGCGGTCGTTGGTCCTTTCACCTTGTGATAAAATAGTCCGAAACCAAGAGAACGAAATATTGAGATAGCCGTGTTCATTTCTGATGTGCATTTTACTTTGGTGTCGCTCACGATTAAAAAGTCATCTAAGTTCACCACAGTTTTAATACCATGCTTTGCATGTATGCACTGAAGAGATAAAGATAGTCTGTGGAAACATTCGACTGATAGCCTTGCACCAAACGAGAGACGCGTGTCACACATATACGTGTACTCACTTTGTCCTTTAAATTTCCATTTGAGGCCTGCGAGGTGATGGTGGTTGGGTGTAATCCGCACACTCCGGTAAGCGTCTTTTAGGTCTATTTTGGCAAGAAAATTGCCAGGCGAAATGAGTTGCGTGGCATGCTTGACAGTTTGATATCTTATGTGCGATGTAAGACGAGCGCAGTCATTGACAGCGCGTCCGGGGGGTCGACTACAGTCATGTATGAGCCGCACTCCTCCACTTGATTTGGGTATTGCACCAAGGGCACTAGTTATCAGAGCGGGTTCGTCCACCACTAAGTAGCGTCCTTCTGCTATTTCTCGTAGTATTTGCTTCTCTACCTCCGGATGTGCTGCCAGGGCTGATTTATAGTTATTGGTGTTTACCTGGTGATGGGGAAGGTCATTGTTAATTATAGGGAATCCATGAGCGATACCGGACAAGAGATATTGTTGGTCAGGGTCGTTTTCCAGATGCGTCTGCCATGTGGGAAGTTGGTCGGTGAGGGACGAGGTGGTCGGTGGGGGGACAGGTATGTCTAACCCCTTGCAGGCGCGTTTTTTGACGGCTCGGTGCTGGTATGTGTGTGCTGCAGCTGGCTATGGGGTTCACCGCAACTGGGTACACTGCAACGATGGGCGTACCTACAGGCTGTGCCCCAGTGACATCTGCTCGCATTGAACAAGCGGCATATCTCGTTTGGGCGTCTTGTACGGGCGCTGGAGGAGAGGGTTGACTGACGAGATGAGGCCTGCAGACGGGGGCGAGTTTCGAGGTATACCTCGACGAGGTGTATGTTATCCGTCTGTGACTGCCATTTACGATACTCTTTATCGTAGTTGAGGAGCGATTGCCAGGTATACTTGGTGGCCAACTCGGCAATCTTCTCCATGTAGTTGAGATACAAGTTCATGTCCTGAAGGGACAGATTGCCTCGCGCCATGAGCTCGCGCATGATTATTAAACTGGCACGCATCCACTGTAGCGGCGTGGTAGATTCCAGGCGGGGTTTGCTGGCACCTGAGTGATGGACAACGCGCTCGTCACCGTCACTGAATATTACGCGCTCCGATGACGGGAGAGAAGGAAGGTAGTCCGTAATGGCCAGATGACGAGTGAGCTTAGCAAAAGGCAAAGGGTAGTCACCTGTTTCGGCTTGTTGAATGTTAGGTTGGAGGAGCTGCGCGACACTTTCCACTGGCCCGATAGTGGGAGCGCTGGTGTTTGTCTGCGTCGGTACCGGGGTTGAGATTATATGTTCCAACAGGCGGATCTGTCCCAGAGGTGTCACTCCTATGTCTAGGATATCTTGTGGCTTTAGCAGGGCGAGGGTAGGCAACGTGGTGAAGCCGTTAGACTTCAATGTCTCGACATTGCATTCGTCTACACCTTGAGATGTCAACCATTCGGACAAATTATCAGCGTTGGCCCCGCCGCTGCTTCCCCTGCTGGTTGTAGGGGCCGGAGAAGTAGGTCTTGGCTGATGTGTTACTGAGGAGTTACCGGCAATAGTAGCCGGGCTCTGAGTGATCGGCACAGGTGTCGCGATCTGTGGTGCCAAAGGGCCTGATGTAGATGCCCAAATCTCTGGGAAGAGGCTTCTTGCGATGGAAGCAGGAGTGCTTAACTCTGCCATTATGTGCTTTACAAGAGGCACGATGACTAGAGAAAACCAGATAGGCTCGGATGCTACGGGCTAGAGAAGCTGCTGACGAGTGTTCGACGGAGCTGAAAGTTGGCCTAAATACCCTGTAATTGAAAAACAAAGCTATTGGCCAAGACCCTGCCCGCTTCCTCCTGGGCCACACCCCCACCACATGCCACCCACCGTTGAGGCCACCCCCCAATAAAATAACCTATGTCTGGTGACATAGCAGGAGGCCACCCCCCAATAAAATAACCTATGTCCGGTGACATAGCAGGAGGCCAAGGAAAAACGCTGTCCGGATGCCATAAATATCAAAGGTATTAGTTGGATATGAAGACCCCCGGTATTGCAGCGTCGCGCTCGTCTGTTTAACTCCTTACATCAAACGTAAGGATGCCCAAGTGAGATGAAGCAAGAGCTAATCTAACGGACGTAGGCCTTTAAGAGGCGGTTCAGACACTTGTGTCTACTTAAAGACTGTCCGACAACCACTTGTCTCCTCTGGCTGAGTGTACGAGAGGCGAATTAATGCTCTTTTAGAGCGAGGCAGCAGAAGCGGTGAAATGTGTAGAGCTTGCGGAAATATTGCGGGATTATTATGACCAATAGATATAGGCCAGCATAGTAAGCTGATGTGAGGTCAGCACGGTTAAGCGAGGTGGGGCCACCATGGTGAAGTGAGGTGGGGCTACCATGGTGAAGTGAGGTGGGGTCAGCATGGTACAACTAGGCGAGATCAGCATGGTGAAGTAGGATAGGGACAGCATGGCGAAGTGAGGTGCGGTCAGTATGGTGAAGTGAGATTGGGCTACCATGGTGAAGTTAGGTTGGGCTACAATGGTGAAGTGAGGTGGATTTACCTCCTGGAGGTTCTTGTCAGGTGGGTGAAACACAGTCTGGTGTGTATTACGAGTTCAACGATAAACATTTCGTGTAAGTCGTATCAGGTTGTATGAGACTCACGTTTCGATTAGTCCTGAATATTAGCGTTTTTCATTGACTGCGCACTTGCACAAATGTTTTCAATCGTGAAAACAGTCAGATATCTTTGTTAACAAATAATATTTGAAATATTCCGATTGACACTTTTCCGGGGATTTTCGTCAAAACAGCCTATTATCGTTACTAAGACAGAGTGGGGCCATGTCAATTCTTAAGAATGACGATGAGTTTTACAAATTCTAAAACAAATTATCTAATAACTTGTGATCAGGGTGATTCGGTCGTATGATTCATAAGTGTCATTCTTTATTTGTATACGAGCTACTATCAGAATATGGCACCAATTCAAAAGGTAGCACACAATACTTCGATTTAAGTACGATCGCATCACTACGCCATTGTTTCAGAAAAATCATTCAACAGGGGTGTTATATTATAAGCGATAGCTCATTAAAATGCCATAGAATTTTGAATAACATATGATGTATCATAAGAGGAAATACTTGTAAATGAGAAAACATAGACCTTACCTCTGCCATGTTGGTGTGTGTACAAAATTTAAATCATGAACGTCGAAAAACTTGCAGTCACTGTCGAATAATGGAAGTGAAAACTCTTCTAGAGAACGCCCGATATCGCTCACAACAACAGATTTGGTTCCAAATGTAGGCCATAATATATTTGCATAATTTAATCGTTCAAAGCCAATCACATTTCAGAAAATAATGTCATAAAATGCAAAACAGCAGAGGGCGGTGGCACGACTATCATGCGTACCTCAATCGAGGTGCGCCGTACTGGAAACGAGGTACGTACCTCGATCGAGGTACGTACTTCGTTCTGCGGTCAGTCCGCGACCTGGTTATAAATCTGGTAAACCAACACAGGGATTCCTGATTGTGGAAAATCAAGTTGGCAATGACTTTAACTATCACCAGTAATCTGTGTTTTTATTTCCCACATGCTACAAGTTTCGAACACTGATTTACCAACGACCCACTCTTCCATCTACAGTTTTTGTAAAAAACAGGATTCTGAAGGAAGACAAGGCGTAATGATAGATATATGGACCATCGAAAAGGAGCAATGCCTGAGCGCTAGAATGAGAGACAACTTACCCTACCGTGAACTGTCGAAAACGGGTCGATTTGATTGATTCACAGCACCCAGGAAGTATCAAACTTCAGGGAGCAATGTAACGAGGTTCGTGATCCCCCAAAAATGTCCGTGGCGCATTCGCAGGAGATCGCCGTGGTTGTTGAATGGTTAACAGAAAGGGAATTCCCACGTGAACACCTCCTGATGACGCAAGAAATGCTGGCCCTACCTCACCTACCCACGTTGGCTGCACCTCACTTAACCATTCTGGCCCACCTTACTGCACCATGCTGACCCACCTCACTTCACCATGCTGATCTCACCTCACGACGTGCACGCAGACAAGTTAACATCGCCATGCTGACCCCTTTTTACTTCACTAGACCCTCTCTGATCAACCGATCTCCATCACTAAGCAATGGATCTTCGACACTGATATAATGACCTCCATCATTTTGAAACCGAAATATATCACTGGTATGCTAGGATCCTGACAAGATCAGTCTGAGTCTTAGCACAAGAGTCTCACCGAGTGAGTCGGGTAAAGCCAATACATCCCATGATCTACAGTCACGAAGCATTCCACCATGGATCAATGCCCTATCCCAATCCCCCCACATTCTGACGTATAAATCGCGTCTTCCTGATGATGGCCTTGGTTAATTAACCACAGGGATACGTCGCGTACCTGGCGAGGGTAGAGGTGCGATTCTTAGCGGTAGATTATGTGTGGGATGAGGTGATTGGCGAGGCTGAAGGTGGTGTGTGGGATGAGGTGATTGGCAAGGTTAAGGGTGTGTGGGGGATGAGGTGATTGGCAAGGTTAAGGGTGTGTGGGGGGATAAGGTGGTTGGCGAAGTTAAGGGTGTGTGAGGGATGAGGTGATTGGCAAGGTTAAGGGTGTGGGGATGAGGTGATTGGCCAGGGTAAGGGTGTGTAGGGAATGAGGTGATTGGCAAGGTTAAGGGTGTGTGGGGGATGAGGTGATTGGCAAGGTTAAGGGTGTGTGGGGGATAAGGTGGTTGGCAAAGTTAAGGGTGTGTGAGGGATGAGGTGATTGGCAAGGTTAAGGGTGTGGGGATGAGGTGATTGGCCAGGGTAAGGGTGTGTAGGGAATGAGGTGATTGGCAAGGTTAAGGGTGTGGGGATGAGGTGATTGGCCAGGGTAAGGGTGTGTAGGGAATGAGGTGATTGGCAAGGTTAAGGGTGTGTGGGTGATTAAGTGCTAAGCGAGGTTGGAGGTGATGTGTGGGATAAAGTGCTTCGCGAGGGAGGAGAAGGGGTAATTGGCGAGATTGAAGACATTGCACATTGTGAAGTGTGAGGTGTTTGGCGAGACGGAGATGAGGTGTGGGATAAGGTGATTAGCAAGGTGGGCGGTGGCTTGTTGGATGAGGTGCTTGGTAAAATGCTGAATGTTGAAAGAACAGATTTTGCATTGTCAGAGTGGATGTCTGTCGCTTTACAAGACCGTACAATATCGTGTTTAGAGTTTCCACATAGACACAAAAGTAGTGTATAACAAACAATCCTCTACCAAGCAGAGGGTAATGTGCGGGATTCGTTTGCCTGTTCCTGTTTCAAATGAGTGTAGTGTGGATGAGAAAATAACTTCCTGTCACAGAATCACTGGAATCGATCCTAACATTTCTTTTCCTTGCCAATGATTCACAAAATAATACAGTGTATGGCGATATACTTTATTTTAGCAACCACTGTAGAACAAACTGAAATAGTTACGGGAAAACTTAGCTCATAAATATAATTGACTTATACCATATTACATCGCATGACAGTTCATACAGATCTAGGAAATCACGAGCTTAGAAGAAGAAGAAGAAGAAATTAATTTTACTCTCGACATTGTACATGAAAAAAAAAACATTAAATAAGAAATTCTATATTATTTTGTCAGTCAGATTATGTCGAGTGATGGGCACAATGTAGCCATTGTCCCAGAACGGTGCATGTAACGGAGATGACCAGATTTTCAAATCAATATATCAAAGTTTCAAGATCTGTTCATATGTAGAGTAACAATAACATCTTTTAAAATACATATATGAAAGATATATTACAGATTTGTACACATATATAAATACAAAAACAGTTTTAAATAGGTGAATAGACACATTAGTCTAGTAAGAGGATAGTACATGAAATATTAAGATATGTTTTGCGTGCGATATTGAACTAGCAATAATCAATTTTGTGGACCATTTGTTCCAAATTTTTGGAAATTGGAATGGAGGTAATGCGTTTATTGATTTAACTGTGTGAAGAGGGATGACCATGAGGCTGACATTTCGGGTATTGTGAGAAGTATTTATGTCTGACTGATATAAGTAGGTATTTAAAAAGGAGCGGGGTAATAGCTTGCGATCATATTTGAACATAAATAAGGTCACATTATACTCGTATAAATCATTTAATTTTAAGATAAAACTGTTTTTGAAGAGTGATGATGTGTGGCTGTTATAGAACGATTTGGTTATGTACCTTATCGCTTTTTTGTTGTAAAATAATAGTGCGTTTAAGAACGTTCTGTTTGGCGTTACCCCAAAATAATATACCATAAGAGAGATGTGGATGGATTAAAGTAAAATAAAGATTGCGTAGTGATTGGGTAGGAAGAAAACATAATTTAAATGTGTTTTCCATGACATATGCTCATCGATATGTATTCCTAGGAATTTTGTTGAGTTGATTCTCTCAATAGCTTCATCATTTATCTTAATATTAAAGTTTGCCAGATTTATAATTTTAGTTGGCTTATGTATTATCATATAATTAGTTTTGTTGACGTTTAGTTTTGATTTATTTGCAATTAACCAAAAAATTTAGATCGTTTATGGCTGTATTTGCACTGCGAAAAAGCGTCGGTAAGTCGCGTGCTGTCGTGATCAAGGTTGTGTCGTCAGCGAAAGATAAAGTTGTTGCTTTAGATGCGTTATTTATATCATTAACATAAATTATAAATAAAAGTGGCCCAAGTATAGACCCCTGTGTTACTCCATGATGAATATTTCTTTGTATCGATTTGTAACTGTGTATTTCAGTATATTGCCTTCTATTATTAAGATAATCATTAAACCATTTATGTGCTTTGCCTCTGATGCCGAGTGCATATTATGCGCTATCGACCGATTTGCGCCATCGATCAATAGCGCTGTGCTATCTATGGATCCGTTGTTAGCACAAGCATCGGTAGATCGCTGCGCTATCTATGGATCCGTCGTTAGCGCAAGCATCGGTAGATCGTGCTGCGCTATCAATCGATGGCGCAGGCAGATCGACGGATTGTATGTCTATTTTTGATAATTACAATGTTTTTTTTAAATTTCAGGATGACGCCAAGTGCTGTTTAAGGGACACCTCACCGATTTGTCTAAAAATTGCCCGTTTAATTACCAATTTTATCAATTGATAGTGATACAATGAAAAATTATGAGTTCCAATAAATTGGTTTTAGTGTAACGTTGACCAGTGTCTCCCGAAGTCCAACTGCTTGATCTAATAAAAATATTTAACACATATCAAGACAAAAATCGGAGAAGAGGTTGATGACTGGTTGATCTCTTATTTAATGATGTATTCAGTCGATCTTTGATTCACTGGCATATGAATTTACCACAGATTACGGCATAGACAGACTTTACAGAGACTTTGATAAACAGTTAATAGAAATGGTACAGGAATTGTCTGTACACTTAAGGGGTAACACAGTTACGCACTTAGGAAGGGATACACCGGAAAACTTTTTGTATATGTTATACCAGAGCCCCCCCATGACCTTCCCACCCCCCTTGTTCCCCCCACGCGTTGACCACGTGATCATGTGACGTGTTTGGACTTGTTTGGACTTGTTTGTCACGTGGTGATGCTATGTGACCACGTGATATGATGTAAGGCCTAGTTTAGGTGTGTTGTTTAAAGGTACTGAGTGGGGTTCTATAGAAATACATGAGAATAACAATGGGTTGGGTATATCCTTTAGTTTAAGACTTCTAGTCAAATGATGTACCCACGCCACTTGAGAATGTGACGTAACCCTTTGGGGATAACAATGGACTTGGGAAGACGTGTTTGAACATGTTAGTAAATAGGTTAAGTGAATATTCATGATTGAGAATAACAATGGGTGTTAAGTATATCTTGTGGAAGGATTAAAATTGTAACAATGGGAATAAGTTGTAAGCTGTAATAGATGCGAATATGGCTGAAGTGAAGAAGATCTGTGAAGTTTGCTATTGATATGTTAATTAGTGAGAATGACAATTAGGATTAAGAATGTCGTCGAAGTTTAATGATAATGAGCCTTTCCTAATACAATACTTGGGAATAACAAGGCGTTGAGAATGTATTTGAAGTGCACCAATTGAGTTAAAGATCCTTGATCATGTAATAAGCCCCGCCAGGTGGTAATGACGTAACCTTCATGCGGTTAGTAATGGAATTGAGTATGTAGGCAAAGATGAAAAGTGTGAAGAAGTTTTAACGTGTGAAGGAGGTCGTTTGTGTGATGGAGCACTTAAGTATTCATGTGTTAAAAATGTTAAGACAATGACGCCAAAATAAGTATAACGCAATCAAATGCAATGCTGACGAAATACGCATCCCGATGTAAATGGCGCGCGAAACGAATTGATATTTCTGTTAAATGGGGCTGATGATAAAAAACAAACTTACCCCTACAGAGAAGAAACATTCCCAAACTTTGCTTATTCCAAAAGAATCAGCGATAGTTCCATATTGAGATCTTTCCTCAAGTCAGTTTGTGTATGAAATGAAAAAATTTTCCTTCAGTTATGGGGGAGATTGACGACAGCTTTCACCACCCGCATAACGCTCATCATGCGACAATATTCTAACAGCTAGTTATAATACTTAACACGAGTTTAAGATTTGAGTTCACCTGACACTCACACACACAAGACTCCCTCTGCTTGATACTTATTATACGACCATGACACCTCACTAATAGCTTGTTATCACGCTTAACACGAACTTAAGAATTGAGTTCGCCCGACACACACATACACGCCATTGTCTATAATCAGGGGGGAATCTCCTCTTCCGATCATGAGTAAATTATGCTGGTACATTCTGAACCGCTTAACGGGATCACTGAAAATCGAGTGGGGTTTCGAAATACAAAATTATACGGAAGATGCGTTCTTATTCCTGAATAATTGTCGCATATGAATACGATACCAATCGCTAGAGGTCAACAAAGCTGATCTTACGAGATAGAAATCACTCCTGAGCCAGATTAGCACATCATAGTCGTTAAGAAAATGGACTCATCCAGGCCCCAAATATATCGTGAGTATATTCATTTGTCATATTCATATATATATATATATAGTATATGAAGTATATATGGATCTAAGATCCAAATATATGGAAAATGGGGGCTTGACTCCGGATGAGGCTGTAGTCATGAAAGAAATTTACATAGTGGGTTTCATCAAACTTGAAGAAACTGCTTTTCCACCATTTGATCTCTATGCAAGAGTCTTACATGTTGTGACACAAGAACTTGTGACCTCTACCGAGGTGATAAAATGCATCAAGAACCCCAAGTGGTTCCCGCGATCGATAGCCTTCGATCTATTAGGACGGTGCTTACTGTGGGGGAGAGTTAAAGTATGACGGGCGCGACGGCGTGGAAGTTGCCACATTCCGGGGAATGACCCCATATGAAATAATGAAATGAAATAAATAGAAATGTATTAACCACACTGGTATTTTCATACGTCCTGATGGTGTTGCGAAACAGATATACTAGCTTTTAAAAGTGAAAAGTTTATTACTCACCAATCCGAGTCATCATTATGGCGCACCCCTAACTCACTTGAAGCGAAGAGGTTCGGTCCTAGTTAAGTCGGAAGTCAAAATGAGGTTTATGCCTCACAGCGCATGCGCAACCCGTGGTCAGCCTAATTAAAGCCCATGTGCACGACAGCCCGCGTAATTTCACGCTTGAATGCAGCGTGTTCTTATATAAAGTGACCCGTAATGAATCAAAAAAAAATTAGTCTGAGTCAGCTATCAAACCCAAGACGATCCAAGATGGAGACAGCCAGAAAACGTATTTGTCATCGTTCAAGTTCCTCGGAGTGTAAGCATGAATTTTCATTTAAATATTTTTTATCCTAGTGAATTTAACCAACATATTACGAGGGAACTTCGGCCTAGCACCAGTTATTTCTGTTTTACAGATGAAGCTAACCAAGCGAACATCGCAATCGACGACGGTCAGCGAGGCGCCGGGGCTATGGGGAATGAAAATGACCCAGGTATGATCTTTTCATATTGTTGCATGTGATTAATTAGAATCAATGAGGTGAATTGTTTAGCTCTATCTCTCTCTCTCCCTTTCTTTCAGATGTTCTGGCAACCGGAATAGCGGATCTCGAACGTAGGCACGGTAATGCCATCCGAACTTACGTTCGTATACGGCCATTGCAGGATGTTTTTAATTTCGATTTCCGCATTCCAATGCCCATACTGAGAGAGGTCATCTTCGATCATCAACAAGTAGCCATCAAAATAAATGTCAGCTACAGGTTTATTTTGAGGAATAATGAGAGTGGTGAACTCCGCTACTTTTATTCTTCCATAAATAATGCCCGGCTACTACCTGCACCGGTCACTGTGCGAAATGCTGATGATTTCGAAGCGTTCGAGAGGAGTACCGAGCAGGGGGCGCATTCTGGCATGGGCCCGCGAGCAGCGCCCCTATTCCAAGTGGGTGGTTATTAATATAGGGAGTGTGATGGAGGGAGTGGGACGGAGGTAATGTGATGGAGGGAGTGACAGGGAGTGGGATGGAGGGAGTGTGATGGAGTGTGCGAGAGAGAGTGTGTGAGAGGGAGTGGGATGGAGGGAGTGTGACGGCGGTAGTGTGATGGGAGGGAGTGTGATGAAGGGAGTTTGAGAGAGGAAGTGGGATGGAGGTGATGGGATGGGATGGAGGTAGTGGGATTGAGGGAATGCGATGGAGGGAGTGTGAGAGAGGGAGTGGGATGGAGGTGATGGGATGGAGGTAGTGGGATGGAGGGATTCTAGTGGATAAAGTGTGATGCCGGGAGTGTGATGGATGAAGTGTGATGGCGGGAGTGTGAGGGAGTGGGATGGAGGTAGTGTGATGGATGTAGTGTGAGGAAGGGTGTGTGATGGAGGGGGTGGGATGGAGAGGTTGGATGGAGGGGGTTGGATGGAGGGGTGGGATGGAGGGAGTGTGACGGAGGGAGTGTGAGAGAGTGGGATGGAGGGAGTGTGATGGAGGGAGTGTGAGGGAGTGGGATGGAGGGAGTGGGATGGAAGGAGTGTGAGAGAGGGAATGTGATAGAGGGAATGAGATGGAGGGAGTGTGACGGCGGTAGTGTGATGGAAGGAGTATGATGGAGGGAGTTTGAGAGAGGGAGTGGGATGGAGGGAGTGGGATGGCGGTAATGTGATGGAGGAGGTGTGAGGGAGGTAATGTAATGGAGGGAGTGTGAGGGAGTGTGCTTGAGGTAGTGTGATGGAGGGAGTGTGACGGAGGTAATGTGATGGAGGTAGTGGGATGGAGGGAGTGAGATGGAGGGAGCGTTATGGAAGGAGTGGGACGGAGGTAGTGGGATGGATAGAGTGTGATGGAGGGAGTGTGATGGAAGGTGTGGGATACAGGGAATGTGATGGAGGGAGTTTAATGGAAGGATTGTGATGGCGGGTGTATGATGTACTGAGTGTGATGGAGGTAGCTGGCTTTAGGAATGGAATGGAGGGCGTGTGATGGTGATAGCCACTTTAACTTGATCAAGCAAGGAAATATACTCTAGTACCTGTAGTTTGTATTGTATGTATTACTTGCTTTTAAGAAGTCGAGGATATCGGACCTGTCATGGGCGCGTATGCAGAACAACATAAAATAATGACGGTAAAACCCTTTCCTTTGCGAATGATTTATTAATTTATATTAAAAGAAAAGTGTTATGTACATTATCATATCTGGTGGTTTTACGCCTTGCTGTGTCACAGCAACCATGGAGGTCTTTTATTTATTTATATTTGTTTCTTTGTAATATTAGTTTATTAATTATTTCATGAACATTTATCTGATTATAATTATTTTTATTTATTTATTTATTTATTAATTTTTTTTAAAAATTTTGTTATTATTATTAGCTTAAAGCTGAATTATTTTACGATGCAAAACATGTAGTATCTATCAAACCTTTATTATTTTCTTCATTGTGTGTCTTTATAGGCGTACGGGGGATGCTGAATTACTTGCTTTTAAGGAGTCGAGGTGTTTCCATGAAGCAACTCTTGCGCGTATTTAAGCAAGAATTAGTTGCTAATGATACCATAGTATACGATTTGATTGTTACAAAATACTAAACGAATTTTCGTAGTTGTCTTGTCTGCGCAATCATTTTATTTGCGCGATTGCATTATACATACTCAACATCAATCAGGAAAATGAATTTTACATTTTCTAAAATTACATAACTCAAATTAAGACAACAATAATCAAACAACAACAGCAAACATA
>CM067348.1:75000-108386 GCA_034190875.2 Urechis unicinctus | reverse complement strand
CGTTTTTCTAGGTGCTCCAATTAAAGTTTGACACTTGTTGGCCTATCATTACCCGTATTCTACACACATGGTAAGTTCTCATCGTTCACAATGCTTTGCAGGTCAAGGCCTTATTTCAATCCAAAACGTATGTTATTTGAATTATAGTACATTAGCAGCGAAGTGCGATAACAAGCAAATGATAAACGAATCTGCATCTCTTCCCAAAATGAGATCGTACATCTTAGGACTTTGGAGCCAGATAGCTGCAATAAACTAGGCTATATACGGTACTTCATTAATATTGTTTAACACACCACACCCCCCCCCCCAACACACACGCAATTGCAGCGCAAAAGCCGGCATATTTGTCATACGAACTCTGAGTACATCTTCCGGATATGTCATTCCTTTGTACACATTCATAACAACAAATAAATGTCAGCATTTACATGAATCTTGCCGATCGATGATCATAAACGTAACTTCGCATTAAATGAGATGTCCCACCCTCATTCGCAATTCACTAGTAGCGTCAGAAGTACACAGCTAGAACATCATTACAGCTCTCCGTCGATAGAGTGTCCCGGGTACTTGAAGCATGAGGGGCTGTGGAATTTTTATCCTACTAGTGCGACCGTGCCACTGGTAGGGGATGGAGGTTTTCTGGCAGCAAAGAAAATTAATCTCACTGTTTTCGGCGATTTGTCGGATATAAATAGAAATCAATAACAGCTTCAAATGACATAATATGGAAACCATATAAGCCCTTGTATGTTGACGTCATGTTTTGTGAGCGAACATCTATTGTTGCCCAGCGAGCTGTAAGTTATATTGATAATGTACATATTTCAAATCTCATTTTGCTAGACATTTGTGTGAGGTTCGGGGTTTAACATTAGGGGTTTGAAACATGCTAGGAACTTCTGAAATGATTTAAACAATCTGCCCTTCAAGACAACTGCTGTATTTTTCTATGTAAGTATTGTTGGCGCACATATTCGAGTTTGTTATCCATTGCAAATGGCACCGTCAAATTGATCATGTAACTTAAAGGCTGTGTATCTGTGGACACCAATTTGTTGTTTAGCATACTGGACTAGCTTGTAAACTGGGACGAGAGACTAGCTTATTTGTGGCATCCTGTATTGGTGGCTTACACTTCTACGATCAGACTGCATAAGACATGACTCTAAACATGCGGGTACTTATCAGGTAAACCCCCCCCCCCCCACCCACTGTTGCCAGGAAGTACGGGTGTTACTACGGAGTTCCATCTCCCCCACCCCACCCTATATGGCATCCTGACTTCCCAGCGCTGCTGATGCCATAAGTGCCCTAAGAATCATTTTACATGAACATATTTCCTTTTTACTTTGCGCTGAGGTGTCTTGAGAGAATCAAAGTGACCCCTGACCTGTTACAAACCCTATATCATATTGCCATAGTTAGGGACGAATAACAAGAGATAAAGGAACGTTTCTGCAAGAGATCAAATACAATATTGGAGCAATGAGGGCGTTTTCCGCCTCTGCCAGCTCGCCGTAACTTGATAGTCAAGTCATATTTACACACAACGCCCTTTCACAAGAAGTCAATTACCAAACGGAGTCATTGAGGGACTCGCTACACCATACCACTCAATACAATTACGCCCTCAATACAATTACGCCCTCAATACAATTACGCCCTCAATACAATTACGCCCTCATCAAGCCGATTCCTGATAAGCCACTCTAAATTATTGAATAAAAAAACGTCATTCCAAAGTTTCACTCATCTCCTCAATATAGAACAGATAAGCATGAACGCGTTGGTGAGAAGTTTGATGCATTCAGGGATATCCGTTGCCTTTGATTCTCCGAGCTTAAAGAGTGATTATGATTTGCAGCTGTGTCGGTCTTGTGGGATGCTACATCTCTTTAGCTGCATGTTATATCGTCGAAATTAAGTACGAGTTTCGCAAAGAACGATGTACCAGTTCGTTCGATGTGGAAAATAACTTTTATACCGGTGATGGAATTTTGAAAGCATCATCGCCACGTTTTGAACGATAGATAAATGGTATCTAGCACGTTCTATAAGCACACACACGCCGAATCCTTGTTTAGGCAGGACGACGCTGACAGCAGTAAGCGTAGCTCATGCTTAAATGACTTTTCATCACTTATTTTCATCTTTTCGGGTGTCAAAGATGCTTTTTATACCAGCAAAAACAATCGGAACGTTTTCTTGGAAAGTTTTCCTCAAGTTGTTATAAGTAGTAAATATCAGTATTTAGCCCCTTTGTCAAGAACAACACTACGTTCCCGTACTCTGCTGCGGATCCGTCATCTGCCTTGCGCTGCAGTACTGTTTAAACGTTCATTTATTCTTATTATATTGTATGTATAACCACCTAATGCATTGCGTATTCTCCCTACAGCCTGCACAGGACCCCATGTTTCGGCCACCATACGGCTACATCGGCACCCCGTCTAGTCGCATCGGCCCCTATAGTTCACACAGCTCACTGGGGGAATCAGGCTCCCTCGAGCGCATGTTTCACGCAGGAAGTGATCAGAGCCTGAAACCAAGTGCTTACGACTATGCCAATTACGTGGATGATAAAGGGTGGCCAAGAGACCTGTCTGATGACATCACAATTGAAGATTACAACAGTGGTAAAGCGTATTGGTCTAAAACACCTTACAGAACAAATGGCCAGCATTCCAAGCCAAACTCTAATGCGAATCGCGAAAAAGAAGAAATCAAAGAAATATAAGCAAATTAAACAGCTTAGTGAATTACCGCCCTCAGAAACAAAGTGATGCTCTCAAAATAGGCACAGCAGCAACTGGCGGTGCTGCTATGGCAACAACAGCTATAGTTGCTACAGAGGCTGCAGCGGCTGGTGGTTGTTGCTGTGCCAGTGCCATGGTTGCTAAGGTAGTGAGCTTCGTCGTGTTGGTAGGCGTGGTCTCTGGAGTGGCGTATGCGTCCTACACGGGAGGTAAATGTCACTAGTATTCGTAATTGTGCGCAGTGATTGCAGTGTGATGTTATGTCATTGTCACTAGATATATCTGCATCAATGTTATCGCACAGTTGAATAATACACAATTATGCTATGGTGCAAAGAAGTGAAATGCGATGCTTTGATACAAAAAGTGCAATGCGTTGTTTTGATGCAAAAAAGTGAAATGCGGTGTTTTGAATTTATTCTATATTTATTTCGCTTGATACCTTAATTGTCTGTCTGTTTTAGTTGCTGCTGCATTAGAGAAGTCACCATCATTTACAACCGAGTTTACGATGGAGCTGGATTTCACATCTACTATGCTTCATTTCACCACAACCGTCCCGTTACCATACACAATAAAAAGTCCTTGTCAAGGGGAACAGATAAATAGTTTACTCAGCGACACCACACATTATGTACCAGGTGAGAGCAAAAGCATTGGAGAAAAATGAAATAATGCATTTTAGGTATTGATTGAATGAAGGCGCATGGGAATGACTTAATCAATATGGCATTAAATATATTAATTTAAATAGACATTACTCTCTGATAATAAGGTTTTGCATTTATAGTATCGTTTACTTTGCCATCCTTAACTAAGTTGAATGTTGGAATTCAACAAATTAAAAATTTTCATTGATTTTGTCATCCCGTTTCTGTCACAGATGAGCAGCGGTGCTCACAGCTAGCTTCTACGCCCACAACACTTGTGCAGGTTACTTCCTCTGCTGCTCGCAAGGCTTGCTGGGGGGAGAAGGGGCGTGCCCACAAAACCATACATTTAATCCTGAAACACAGACTTGTGGATTTTCTAAGCACACACTCTATCGAGATCCGTTGGACTGCCAGAAATTCTACCGCTGCTTTCCAAGTCCAGATCCCGCAAGCCCGCTTGTTCGAACCGAGCAGCAGTGGTGCAACACCCCAGAATACTTCAGCATGGAGATTCCTGTACCTGCCTGTGTAGGTAAAGACCAGGTCCCAGAATGCATGGTATCGATACCTAGTCCGTCTGCAATTGATGTCACTTTCTAACTCACAGCACGGAGACGCCCACCACGACCAACCCTTATTCTATTATATAATGCATCTAAAATTCTATCTGTATTGTTGTTTTGCTCATACATCTGTCAATGTCACAATTCGTGTACCATAATCGACGGTCGATATTATCACTTATGCGGAGATGTATCATTCTGCAATTGGTTTTGTGGATGATCATGCTACAAACTTAAAGAAAAGCTTTAAATTCAAAATAGTTTACTGTTCATATATAACATTTAAGATGTTCAAAACAAATTCAAGATTTGTGCTAAAATACTTGATTTGTGACAAATATATGATAAAATGATTATTTCATTGGACTGAACCATTTTACCATGGAACATTATCTTGGTATATTTTTAAAAATTGCTTGTTTATCGTTTTACAAATAGTTTGCATATTGTAAACAAACCAATACAGAAGTGTTTGGCGAAATGTATACAAACGACCCTCCTCTGACAAAAAAACTTTTTAAGACTTGCATTGGAGAGTTGATGCCGAAAAGTGTTCTCGCATAATGTCATGCATAATGTACTGGCCCTTTAACCAGGCATACACGGCACCGAATGAGGATTATACGCACCAAAAAAGTTGTGCCATTGTTAACGTAATCGAGTGAGAGAGGTGCTATTTGGCTTGCAGCGAGAATATCGGTTGTTTAGATAATGATTAAGATATAAATCCATATAAAACACATAAACTCACTTACCTTACGAAAGAAGTATTTGACCTGTCTTGGTAGTCTTTGCACTTGAAATGCATGTGAATACCCTGTGACAAATATATGATATAACATGATAAAACAATAAAATCGATCGTGTTATTCAAAGTCGAATGATGCTATGAAATTTAATACAAACCAGTTCAAAGCCACAGGATGGGCAATGTTTACATTAATAGGTTAAAAATGTTCCAAAACATCTTACAAATCACTACTGAATTGTTCACGACAAGTTAAACGTAAGTATAACGACAAAGTATGCTTTTGTCCTCTATTTGCGAACACATTAAGAGCGCCAATTGGAGCAGCTGACCAACAGCACTGTAGTGATCGTTATGACGAGTTGGTAGAATGGCTGTCAGAAAACGGGAACTATTTCACCTTGTATAACTACTAAATACTGTCTGACAAGTATGGATGTCAGTGGTGATTGTTAGAATGCCATTAAAAGATATGGAATAATTCTCATGTAAACTTGCTTTGAATAAAGAGCATCCATTATGCTCATGACGCTCTATTTCTAAGCAGCACTACACTGTGCTTAAAGGGGCTGTTCAGTCCCATATTGGGCACTCAGGGATCATTTTGTTAACACTTTGCTACCCTTAACGCAGACATAAATACTGCCATCGTTTCATTTGTGCAGCAAATGTTACCTGATTGACAATCATGATGATAAATTTTCAACATTAGTATTGGACTGGAACTACTAGAGATGTGCGGTAGAAATCGGTTTTACTGGTTGTTTCGTTCCATTGATAATGCTGCCTTACTAAAGCCAAGAACCACACGATTGATAGCTGTTAAACAATTTCACCCTCTTTAACTAGCAATGGGTTGTTTAAACGAAATCCGAGAGTTATTTAATAAAGAACACTGATAAAAGACATGATAGATGTTGGAGCACTTTGAATAAGCAGACAAACATATTTCGCTTATATTGGTGCATCAAGCGTAAGTACGTACGTATCACAAGCTAACAATGATAGCACATCGATTGATACTTTCTTTGTTGTAACGCGCTATTAATTGAAACATATTGAAGCTCAAACTAACCAGTTGAGTTATTTTCTGACAAACCGACTCAATTTTCATGTGTCGATAAATGTAACAACAAAACATCAACCCAAGTCTGACAGATACAAATATTATGGATCGGAGATATTTGTTAAATGATTATAATTAACATTAAATTGAAAGAGTTGTCAGTAGCAGCAGCAGTTTGCACATAAGTACACACAGAAAACTAGGACAGTTTATAATAGTTGAGTGAGATTTTAAAACTGTGACTGGTTCATTGGTGGGCACAACGTGAATTATAGTAGATTAGATATATGGTTCGTTTATGCTGAGAAAAGAAAACAGAACACGTAGCGTTGTAAAGTTACCCATTGCCAGCAAGTTTGCGAAGCATGTTAACACTTCACTATATTCATTACAATTATTGGTACATGACCAAGGACCGATTCGTTGTCAGTGCTGTTTAAGATTTCAATTAAACCATCCTTGTCTCTTCTGCTTATGGGGTCACATATTGTACTGAGTTAATCAAAATCTGGACTCAATTACCAATTATATACATATAAAGAATCTGTGTATACGGTACGTTACAATGAGGTACTTTTCGATTAATTTTTGTTTTGGTAAATATCACAGAGGGCTCAACACCGCCTGTTACGATCCAGTTAGCAATAATTATAACAATCATGGGAAGTGCCGCTTCCAGTACTCGGGATTCTTCCAGAGGAGACGTGGGCCAAGTAGCCAGGGAACAGCTCTTGCTAACACTGTTTTTGTTTATATTTTTCACACATTAAAGGGTCTGGAGAGAAAACTCCCTTAGCCTGACAGGAGACGCAAAGTTAAACTCTTCCAGTCCTGTGCCTCATCTTGTATTTATGTACTGTCTAATGCCCTGCGGATGGATACTACCTTGTTGTGAAAGTAAGATGCAAATTTATTTGATAAATTCTGGGCACATTCTGCAGATGATCGTAGAGTGGGTTGGTTTGTAACCAGTCGGGCATTCAGGAGTCTCAATGTTTTTTCACTTCTTGTCCACTGGATCAGACTTTGCACAGTTTATCATATGAGCCACTGACTTTTGCTTGTCCAACTTAAGTGCAGACTTAATATATGTAAGACATGTATGGCCCTTAATCCTTATCGTCAATGCTTCAAATGACTTGTAACTGTGTTGATACAGATCAAATCAGAAAATCTGTACAATGACACTGATCAAATCTTAATTATCATCCACACTTTGTAATACAAAACTTGTTTCCATTACCCAGCATATGATCGATATGATTACCGACTCCTTTGTCTATACTGTAAATAATGCGAACGGAAGTATTATTTAACCATGATATTAGAAAAGCTTAAATATGGACAAATCAATGTATATATATATATATATATATATATATATATATATATAGATATATATATATACACACACACACATATATATATATATATATACACACATATATACACACACACACACACACACATATATATATATATATATATATATATATATATATATATATATATATAGATATTATATATATATATATATATATATATATATATATATATATATATATATATATATATATATATATATGACAAGAGGTATTCACAGCTATCGCCAGGATTCTAGCCTCGCAGTGCCTCGTGCATGAAGTACTTCTTCTGAATATTAATTCGAGATCTGTTGTATTGCTAGAAATACAATGGCTGCTATTTTCGTCTGGATCCAAGAATAATTCACCATGAATTTTGCTGTACTTGCCTGTGCAGATAAAGAACAGGTCCTAGCCCAGTGGGCATAACACGTTGAATCCACTTGGAAATCATGTCTATTTTTGGTGAAGTGGTGGATCCACGAACTTTCACGTGATATCCACGTGGATTCAACGAGTATGTAATCACGTGGAATAGATGTGTCAAAAACACATGGAAAAGGCGGAGTATTTTAGGACCCATTTGTAAATAATTATTTATATATTCTTTTTTTCAGTTTATACCAGAAATATGGGCATATGTTAAGCTGACAGCCCCAGCTAGGCATGTGCTAGATTTGACAAGATATAGTGGGTTTCACAACTTTTGGTGCTATCGATCGATGAGCTCTGGAGATGATGATAGTTTGTGGCTTTCAACTGCTTGGTTACTATCGTGACAGGGTTTCCTGGAATAATGAGTCGAAATTCAGGTGAGATACTCTCCAGACGTAGGCGAGGCTCGAACCCCTGACCTGCTGATCCGTGGTGGAGAATCCGCTTTCCTCGCTTCAGTTTTTGCATAATTACGATGAATATGGAAAAATACACGGTACACGGTATTAATTATTATTATTGAAGACGAGATTTCATGCGTCATACTGAACTACAAAGATTTGATTTAGAGTAGTAAAGGAAATACGAAACTAATTCCAACTCGATTGGCGCGATTGGCTGCAGTTTTGGAAAGTTGAGAATTCATTTGCTATATTTTTGACAGTTTCTAAGTTTACAAGTGAGTCGTATTTAAATGTTATTCTTTTAATGAAAATAAGTTTACTCAAGTGGTTGTGCAAAAACTGCTTGCTGTATGTAATTTGTTCATTGTTTATAATTTTATGCTGATTGGTGCTTGAAACCTCTATTATCGCTCTCAGCAAAGTACCAGCCCTTGCAGCGGAATGACTATAGGCACGCCTCGTGCGTATTGGGAGGCTTGCTCCTTAATAGACCACAACCATCGTATACACACACCATCGTTCATCTATCCATCCATCTCACAGTCATTGGTCATCTGTCAATCCATTTCACACAGTCGTCATCGCTCATCTGTCACTCAGTCCCACAGTCATGGCTCATTTGTCACTCATTCTGGGAGTCGTCGGTTGAGCAATGATGGTTTTCCTTTAACATAAGTGCACTTTTGTGAATATTTTACTCTTTAAATATTTACTTTATTTTAATGCTGCTTCTGAGAAAGGAAGAATGTATCTTTTTGGTATTATTTACAAGTTTGTAGTCAGCAGCATACTTATTGAACACTGCATAATTTGTGTGTGCACAGGTTTTCAGAAGCACTGCCTACATCTCCTCAAATCAAGGATATACTGAACAGGCAGGAGAGGAAAGAGCTGGCCGGTAGTGGCAAACAGCTTCCTGAAGCTGTGCAGATGAACAGCACTGATGAACTTCAACATTTCAATGAGCAGTTGATGGACAACCAGAGAAAGAATTTGTGAGTATGTAAAATTGTAGTTTTGTTAAGGAATAGCGGGCGTCAGATCTAATAAGCAGCAATGAAATATTTTCATATTATCATGCCTCCATATTATCATATACTGTATTGTCTGGAATGGCTGTTACACCCAATTCAACTAACATGCTTTTGAATTATTCCTTGTGATTTTGTGGTCATTACTTTGCTATTACGACTTGTTTATTTTTTACATAAATAATCATTTATATATGTAAAAGAATACTCTGAACCAACAATTTAAATTAGCCAGTTAATTCAAACACAATGGGTAAATGTCACATTTTTGTGCCAGTTTCAGAAGTGTATGAAAATTGGTGGTAGCAGTGTCCGGGATATGGTGAACAATTTGACAAGCAGGTGAGATTCTCTCTCACTCTGTAGATGTATATGATGTGTACATCCATGATCCAAACAACTTTCACATATGCATTTTGTCCGCATTGGCAATGTTTAAGCCATTTTCATGCACCAATTGTATCCATTCAGACATATTGCTTGCAGATTTATCACAAATTCCCTTCAGTGCAAGCTTAACATGAAAGGGTCAAGAGATGACAAAGCCAGCTTTGAGAAAATGGCACCCTGCAAACTAATTGTTGTTAGGTTCACCATTGACTAATTACTTGGAAGTCCATGATAGTATTTGGATTTAATAATACACAATAAGGAATGAAAGTCAGTTGTACGATGTATGAAATTAGATTGTCCTCTTTGTACTGTGCAGAAAGTGTAGCGAAGAGTCATGGGTTCACCGAGGCTGCTGTTAATGTCTTACTAGCCAACCGACTAAGGAATGCACCCAAGAGAAAAAGTTTAAATATTGCCTATTGGTAATTTTTGTTGATATACTCACACATTTAGATTTTTAATAGATTTGTCTAGATCATTTACTTAAAGGGCTACTGACATGCACAATTCGAATTTGTGTTGTCATCTAATTTTGAAGATGATTTTGTGACATTTTGGCACTAGTATAACTGAGATGTCATAACTGGTTGCCGAGATATTACCGATCGAACTCGCAGACTTTCCTGTATGACGTCATCGAACTCATTCACTCATTTTCGTTTAGTGGTTTACTGATGAAAGCCATTTACCTAGACGAATTTGACTGCTTTGTGTCATTTAGGTGACGTCACACAGAAAAATCTGCGAGTTCTGTCACTTAAAAATTATCGTCAAAATTAGGTTTTGCATTTCAGTGGCCTTTTAAGTACATTTTATTATTTGCATTTTATTAGGTTGAAAGTAAATCAGGTTATATCTGTGTAGATTCATGATGCTCATGCATGTAGTAACTTTGTTTAATGTGTTTATGAACAAACCTGCCTTTTCCCACTAATTCTTTGCCTTTGTATGTTGACATTTACTCGTAATGTTTAAAAACAATGTTTAATATCGTTATTTGTGATCATTTAGCACTAATAGTTAGATATTTCTGAGAAATAAATGTACTTGGTTCAATGATCTTGTCGAATCTATTAAAAAACAAAATGATTGTATTGTAGCATCATTAAGTTGACTAAAGAAAGGTAAAAACCACCTGAATACAGAAATTTTGTATCGTTGAATTTAGGTGGAAGGGCACACGTCTTTTCCACGCGTCTATATCCACGTGTTTTCGACTTACCTTTTACGCCAAGTTTCCACGTGTATTTCACCAGTTTTTCCACGTATTTTCCACGTGGATTCCACGTGTTGTGCCCACTGGGAGAATACATTGTATCGAGACATTGCATCCATCCGCAATCGATGTCACCTTCTAACTTCAGTAATATAGCACTGATAAGCCCATTACAACAAACCTGCGCGTAAGTATATAATGCATAAGCAATTACACAAGGGTTGTTGTTATGCTCAACTACCACCAATATCACAACCCACCTTCTATATTCTCAGTATCACTAACGCCGGAATATGTCGTTCTGTGATTGGTTTAATGCAAATATTCATTGAAAAAACTTCTAGACCAACTTAGATTCAAGACAATTCATCATGCATATATTCACGCTAAAACGAACATTAAATTGTGCTAGAATAATGACTTTAGACGTTTAATCGTTGCGTATTTTATTCTGACCGTGCATACAATAAACATAAAATTATAAATAATTTAGAAAATAGTAAAACAATATCCATGATTGAAATACCAACATGACCTGAGTTCTTAAAATCATTCCTAAACTTTTTAGTTACTTCCTTATTGGTCTGATAGAGCCAATATATGTGTTCTTCCGTTGAAACAACTTTAATCTACACACACATTAATCACGATGCCTAATCTATACCTTGACTGTTAGTAGGCGCTGTCTCAGGCTGTGTGCAGTCGAATACATCCTCCTTGTGGGCGCACGTTGGGTCAGGAGTGTCCATTATTAAATGTAACCCCGTATTGCATCTTTGCTCTATTCTTGTTGCAGAGGAGGTACCATCTTGGAAACATCTATGGTATTTGCCACAATCATACGGGTCTCTGTAGAAAGTTTTCTTTGTGAATTCACATGATTGTGACTCTGGATGAAAGGTATAATGTTCTGGACAGTAACCATCTCCCCTCTGACTGTCCTGCTGGCAACAAAACTCGAATTTGCTGCAGGATCGAGGGTCTTCCAAAAAGCTATTTCCTGAATTGGACTGACATCGACTGTCACCTGAGCAATAAGTAAATTTCGTTATTTAAGTAAACAAATTGATGCACCAGTTACAAAAACTGGCTTGTGTTTATTTTCACTGGTGCTATTTACCACACAGGGGATGATATATGAGGCCACAGGTTATTAAGATTATATCAGTTTGTTCAGCGATTTGTCAGAAACATACACTTGTACCTTGAGCATCGTGAAGTCTGTATAAAGTATTGTTGCCTCCACAGGCTTCATTGATATCGAGTTTCACAGAGTAAGGCAATACTGTCGGATTCCCAGTTGCTTGTAAAGCATTCTCATCTGAGGTAATAGCTAAGGGCACAGCTATAGCTGAAATCATATCGACCCTACCTTAACGTCCATACATACACTAACAAGGTAATGGATATAGACAGATTAGATGCCATTAGTCTAGCTGCAAGAATGTTGGTTATTTGGGTGAATGTGATCGAAATTCGATTTCACCAGAATGATCGCAAACATAACATTAGTACTATCAAGCGAATAAACAAGTATTTTATGATTGTCCGCCAAAACGCTTACCTGCAACCACGATGAACAAAAGAGCAGCAGTGGCAATCATGATGACATTCTTATGATTTTTGCAATACTTTTTGCAATTAGTAAGGTTACTAGCTGCACCATCATTCGTGTCCTGCATTTAAAAGGAAACATGATAATAAGCACAAGTTAAAGATATATACATATGATATCACGCGTGCGCTTACATGGTAAGACATCTTTACGATCATAAGAACCAGTTAGTCACGGATGTAGATACGAAGTTCGGCAAACTTTAGTGGCATCATGTAAAACTCCAAATGTAGTGGATAACAGAGTGCCTTTATTCAACGATAGTACATCTTAACACATCATACTATTGCGACATAAAGAGGGTATAAAACATGATGATGCGTAATAATAATCTGACGTAAATGGAAAGGACGACTGGGAATACATAGTTTACATATATATATATATATATATATATATATATATATATATATATATATATATATATATATATATATATATATATATATATATATATATATATATATATATATATATATATATATATATATATATATATATATATATATATATATATATATACATAAACACACATATTTTTGTTAATGATTGATTTCGTGCAGGTGTTGCAGTCAATATGATGACATTGCAGTTTTGCAGCCTTGGAGCCCAGTGGGTAAGGCGATGATGGCAGTATTTTGTATTGATGTCTAATTTATAATGATGAGGTATATCGATTTCCCGGGCGCCCCGGTCGGATTTTTCATTAGTTATGAATATATAATTGCGAGCAGAGCGTGCAAAGTTAACGCTGCTGAATAATGGCTTGCATTTCCTTCTTCTTTTGTTAAGCGATGGATAAGCCTATTTTCCTTAGTTTGGCGATGGCTGTTGCTGTTGCGACGATAGCTTCTTCACGCGTGTTGCTGATTATCAGGAAATGGTCCAGGTACCCAACAACAGTAATGTCATGCTTGGCTAAAATACGCTGGGATGATCTTGAGAGTCTATGGAATACTTCTACCGATAGGTGCACACCAACAGGGAGACGAGTGTTATACATAAAGGCAGGGCGTTCATTATCACTGAAGTGCCATTTCAGGCCAATGTATTGACAATGACGCGGGTTGATGCAATAAGTGCGATAGGCACTCTTGTGGTCGAGTCTGATGAGATAACATCCAATTGAGCGAGATGACATCATTGACTGTCTGATATTTGTGGATTGTGTTATTGGCGATGTTAAATCCATGTTTGATGCCATCCAGGAGGACGTTGCAGTCTGGATCATGTCTTAGCTCATGATTCCAACTTTCAATGTTGAGGGATAGGACGGTATGTGGTGGTAGAGGCAGCAACTAATTCCTTTGCTGTGATTGGTTGATTAAGTTGCGTGAAACCATTGCCCTAATTAGGTGATTAAGTGGTGTGCAACTAATTCATATGCTGTAATTCGCTGATTAAGTTGCGCGCAACAACACATTTAATTACGTGAAACTGTTGAATGTTATGTCCGCGACGGATCGCGGCAGCCTCTTGTGAAATCGGAGCGAGTAAGTACAACTGCCTTATATGGCGAATGAATGGGGTCAGGTAGTTTCCCGCACCCTGGCATAAGCGCCACACGGGGAGTGGGTGGGTTTGCCTTGCAAGCTTCATCAGTCTACCTGGTCTATGGCTACACATGCTTCAAGAAGACAAGCGTTCTTATCGCTCGTGCGCGCGAACATCGTGCTCCCAGTCAAAAGATGCAAAAGTAGGACGTGAAGCGGCGGGATGGGAGGGGTAAAATGGAGGGTTTCTACATCGGAAATGTGATCTTTGGCCTAATACGAGAGATTGCCGTTCGTGATTGATACTTTTACAATGAAAGTATACACACATATACACACACACACACACACACACACACACACACACACACACACACACACACACACACACACACACACACACACACACACACACACATATATATATATATATATATATATATATATATATATATATAAATATATATATATATATATTTTTACATATATAAAGATATATATATATACAAATATTTTTATATACATATCGATATACACATATATATGTATATACATATATATATGTATATATATATATATATGTATACATATATGTATATATATATATATATATATATATATATATATATATATATATATATATATATATATATATATATATATCTCTATATATATATATATCTATATATCTCTCTATATATATATATATATATATATATATATATATATATATATATATATATATATATATATGTTCGACTGCATCACAAAGGAAGGACTCACCTGTGGATCATCCTTTTTGAGTGGCGTCATTTCTTCTAGCGGTATATTGCCAGCTGCGTCGTCCTAGCACCAGCAATTTAAATATGCAATCACACATGTAACAAGGTTGATCATACACCGTTTAAACAGTTCTCCTTTGTATTTATTCCGAATTTAAAGATAAGATATATATATATATATATATATATATATATATATATATATATATATATATATATATATATATATATATATATATATATATATATATATATATAAGAAAATGTCGAGGATTGAAAAGTTTACCACGTGACCTTGATCTTAATATGAGAACATCTTAAATAAAATGCTGAAAACATTTTGATATTGCGTCCTGTGTTGCAAGAATTTTTTGTCGAATGCCAATTGGCCATGTTAGCCAAACTTGGCAATGCGAATTCGCCAAGTTAACAATAGAATCTTGTAGCAAGACCGAGAAATTATGCACTCCATTCGGCTTGATTGAAAAAGAAAATCTTATTATCAGTTAGCCCGCTTCAGTATGTCGGATTAATACTTGTGTGATGAAATAGTTATAACGTCCGCTACAATGACAGAACTTATAGCACCACCGATGAATATCTGCTTGATGTATCGTAACTGTGTTGAAACACGCGATCCAAACAGCAGACAGAAATACCTAACGAGTTCCGCCATACATTGGAAAGATAAACAGACTAGTCGAGTTGATATTGGTGATATTCAGATATTTTGAATCGCTTGACTAATACATTTCAACCTGATGCTCCAAAAATATGTGAGCATGTTAATGTCAAGCTGGGTTAGCTACAATGTAAATAAATATCATCAAATGTTTTATACTCGATGGACCTTAATTTTTAAACTTTTAAACAGCGTATGGGGTAAGTAACAGTAGCTGCTAATGCCGATATTGTGGATCAGCTGATTGCGCTCATTCCATTGACGTCATGTGATGTCCATTAGTGAGGAGGGAGCACCAGAACATGAAGTGACCACGCTGGCGCAGACGGCTGACGGCGTCACTGTAGATGTTGATGTTGCCGAGTGTTTGGTGGCAAGTTATGTCAAAACTGAAGAGGTTCTGAAGCCAAAAGATGCGGCACAGGAAGGGCGTAATAGCGGCGTAGCGACATACATTTTTGTTAATGATTGATTTGGTACAGATGTTGTGGGTCAATATGATGACATTGCAGTTTGGCCGCCTTGGAGCCCAGCAGGGAAAGCGATGATGGCAGTCAAAGTTTCTTTTGTATTGATGTAGGCCCATTCAAGGATTATACGGGCGTCCCAGTTGGATTTATCATTGACGTTAGTTGAGAAAGGTCATTTAGGCTATTACCAACTGGTTTTGAGCAGGCGTGAACAAGTCAAACTCAGTCAACTTGTTTGAGCACTGATCCTAGCGCACAGACAAAATGAGGCTTTTGGTGTGTGATGACGTAACGTCCTTCCCCTTCCTCATGGCAGATTAGTTGTTCAACGGAGGCGTGACTGGTATTGTCAATAGCCTAATTGTTGTAACTTATTTCTATTGAATCAGTGAGGATTGTGTTTTTGACGACGTTAAATCAATGCAGGAGGAAGTTGCAGGCATTGATGGTGAGATCACTAACCTTTGGGGCAAGGTCACCACACGCAATCAGCTAGCTACTTGAGGATGTGAAGACTTGCTGCAATCTATTGTGTAGATAAGACTTGGTCGTAATCTCGTGATTCTTCCTCCAATAACAACAACAATAACTCTCGTTATTTCTAACACAATCGACGTTTTACAGGTCGTCCTGAAATGACAGTATGCTAACCTAATGGGGTCTGACGTAGGGGGTACGTCCATTGTATGTAGTAGGTCAGCAGTGGTAGAGCAGTGAGGCTGGCCTATAACCATTTGTTGTGGAGCAGCGACAGCGGAAGCAGCGGCGCTAACATGATGGTGCCGTGGTGGAGTCCCTGTTGGGATTTTCAGTTGCAGGCATATTCTCTGACGGAAGGTTTCGAAGATCATGCTTCACCTCTTAAACTGCATCTTGATGGAGGTGATGTCCTCACGTCGAAGGACTTTGGCTGCCCGGAGACTGTTGAACCCGCGATAGATGAGAAAGTCATAGATGGATTGGGTAAGCCGTCACACTTTGTTGCATACAGCTACAAAGTGACGTCGTCATAATCTCATTCGACTCCACGTTGCGCTGAAAGAAAAGGTTCGGCAGCATTGCGATACAAGATTTGGACATTTGACGCCTTGCATTTTGTCCTTACAATTGTTTCTAGCTGGTGAATCATCCATATGTTATGGCCCCAGTGATTCTCTAAATAACCAAGTAAGTTTTGATATTACACCGATTCATGATGACCGAGATATTGCCTCCCAGACATGACTAGAATGTGTTGTATGGTTTAATCCGTTTATTTGTAAACTCCAGAATCATGCTCTTAAAAGTATACTCCACTGTAACATAATATGTATGGGCCTCGTTGTAATCGGTCAGTATTGTGGCGCCTGTGATTGGTCAGTCAATTACAGGTAGAGCTGGTCTCATGAGGGGATATGATGATGATGATGATGATGATGATGATGATGATGATGATGATGATGATGATGATGATGATGATGCGAGGGCGTAGTCTATCCTACATCAACTCGGGACTTGGTCGCAGCTCTCCACTCTTCCCTGTCCAGCATTAGGGTCCTCATCTCTCCTGTGTCACTGAGGCCAACATCCCGCCGCAAAGTGTCGATGAATGTGGCTCGCCACCGTCCCCTTCTGCTAGTTCCCTGATTTGGCTCCCACAAGATGGTGTAATGGGCTGCCAGCTCCGGGTGTCGAATGCAGTGCCTGCCAGACCCATCCTCCTCTCTCTGATCTTTATTGAGATGCGTGGAAGGTCACCATACAGGTCATTGCTGTGTACATGGTCTTTCCAGGTAACGTCAAGTGCCATGCGCAGCATCCTGGTATAGACACCATCAAGGGATTTCTCTTGCTGTACAGTTAAGGTCCATGCTTCAACGCCATAGATCAGCACTGACTCGACTGTTGCCACAAAGTGTCGCCTCTTGAGGTCGTCGTTGAGCTTGGCCTTCCACACCTTCTTCACTGAGTGTGCTGCACTCCATGCCAGAGCCCTCCTGACCTTCAGCTCCTTCTCTGTCGAGGCGATGTAGGCCCCGATGTACTTAAAGTCCTCCACTATCTCTAGCACTGATTCATCGCCTGTGACGACAGTTGTGTCCTCAACGTTGAAGGCAAGCACTTTTGTCTTTTGGCATTGCGAGGAGGGCCGATCTTCTTGCACTCTGATTCCACTGCTAGCAACAGCATCTGTGCTTTTTTTCTGCTGTGTCACATATGAGGCCAATATCGTCAACATAGTCAAGGTCAGTCATGATGACTGGTCCGACCCGGGGGTGATAGTGAAGCCCAGTTGTTCCCCCTTTGCCGTCAATTGCATGCCTAGGGCTAGAACAAATAGAAAGGGGGCCAGTGTGTCGCCCTGGAGTACTCCTGCTTGTATATCAAAATATGGGGTCTCACCATCTGGAGAGAGCACTTTTGCCCGAGTTCCCCTGTAACCCGCTGCAATGGGAGACCGCGTTGGGGTTTTCTCACAGGTGGCGGCACAGAGCAATGCAGTCCCAAGCTCGACCAGAAGTTATCAGGTTATGCACTTACTTCGCGGTTTACGCGTAAATACAAGAGATTCATTCCCATTGTGCTTCACTTCGACGAATAAAATTTCTTGCAATACGTCACGCGGTCATGCTATATTTGATGATGAAGAAATTTAGGGTAAAGCTGTCACTGTCAATGCGCTGTGCATAGCAGACGAGCATCTCCGAAACGCCTTAAAACGACCGGCCAGCGACGGTCAACTTGCCAAGTCGAGATCAAAAAGACCCATGTATATCGTTTTCTAGGCCACTTTTTCTACGTACAAGAATCGTGGTGGTGGGCGCTACACCAGGAGGCCTAGTGTCCTATGTGTCTCCCTCTTATAGCGGCGAAACCAGTGACAGGCAGGTGATGGAAAGGAGAAACCAGAAATGTGTGACCAGGGTGACTCGGTAATGGATTTGTCATGCAGGACTTATTTGCTCACTATGATTTCACCGTAAATATACCAACCTTTTTCAGTAAGAAGAATAAGGTGACAGAGGTGTAGAGACACCGGAAGATCTCCAGCAAGAGGGCGCACATTGAGCGGATAATAGGATTGGGAAAAATCTTCAAAATCTTGGTGCCTTATAATGTAAGAAGAAGAAATCCCCAGACGAATAGTAAACAAGAAATACCCTCACAACAAATGCCACAGCGAAAAAGTGATAAGGAGCCAGTTTGGACCTTTATCAGCGATGTGACGTCACAGTTTGTATCCCTATTAGTTTTAGCCACTGCTTGACCAACCAAGCGAACGTTCAGTATCTATCTGCAAGGGAGTGCCGGGTTACCTGAAAGTCCAACACTACGTAGTATATGTAACATTCCCAGATGTACGATATAGTGCGCACAATATGCGTATGTTCATACCCATGTTATATCATACTCCAATATACGCACATGTACACTATATTTTAATTGCTGAGCCACTAGTCATGGCGTTGCCGATCAGGTAAAAAGTCGCATTTATGGTTCATTCGACACACCGACTAGGATTACGACAACAAATGAGGAACAATTTGGCGCAAATAGGAGTGTTATCCTTTCCTACTGTGAAGTTAATGCATGTATAGTATATAGTTTGGCGATTGGTTGATTTAGTTGCGCAAAACTAAATCCTAACTTCTGATTGGCAGATTAAGTAGCGCGCAACTTATTCCTTTGTTGTAATTGGCTGACTGAGTAGCACGAAACTAATTTCTGTGCTTTGATTAGCCGATTTACTGGCGCGCAACTAATTCATATGCTGTGATTGGCTGATTAAGTTACGCGCAACTGCACATGTTATTGCGTGAAACAGTTGAATGTTATGTCCATATTCGAGACACAGGCATCCAAGTGAATTCATTCAACGAGCGCGTTCCCCGAGTGACAGTGACATGTACATGAGTCGAACGCGCTCGTTGAATAAATTGACTTAGGCGCACGTGGTCGTGGACAAATACAGATACCTTGACATAAAAACCACACACTCGGACACATGCACACACACACACACATATACATATATATTTATACACACACACACACACACACACACACACACACACACACACACACATATATATATATATATATATATATATATATATATATATATATATATATATATATATATATATATATATATATATATATATATATATATATATATATATATATATATATATATATATATATATATATATATATCACAGAGCTAGGACTCACATTTGGATCACCCGTATTGGCTGGCATCATATCTTGTAGCGGTGTACGGTCAGGTGCGTCGTCCTAGCACGCGCAATTCAAATATTCAAGCACACATGTAACAAGGTTGATCATGCTCCTGCATCGTGATAGTCTCTGATTTTCAAGCATATGTGGGTAACCTACATTAGAAATGTTATCATTAAGCAAAACCCGAATGAAATATTCACCATGTTGATTTCTTGACTCATCAGAGGGCTGCTTTCCAGGCTCTTAAACATGATTATTAATTGATCATATCAAACGGGATTTCATCATCACAGTACAAATAGATAACGTCTACAACAACGTTAAGTTCTCTTTTACCTCAGAAAATCTTCATGCCGACATTAAAGTTAATACAAATTGAAGGCGACAAGAAGTGGGCCTGTTTTGATCGTACACGACATAACTGTCGGTTATAACATATAGATCATCTAATAACGACTAGGCTGATCTGACAGGTGATATATATATATATATATATATATATATATATATATATATAATATATATATATATATATATATATATATATATATATATATATATATATATATATATATATATATATATATATATATATATATATATATATATATATATATATATATATATACACAGAGCTAGGACTCACATTTGGATCACCGGTATTGGCTGGCATCATATCTTGTAGCGGTGTACGGTCAGGTGCGTCGTCCTAGCACGCGCAATTCAAATATTCAAGCACACATGTAGCAAGGTTGATCATACACCGTTCAAAAATTCCTTTGCATTTATTCCGATATTAAAGATAAGAGAAATTGAAGGTGACAACTGTCGATTATAAAATGTAGATCATCTATTAACGACTAGACTGATCTGACACGTGATATATATATATATATATATATATATATATATATATATATATATATATATATATATATATATAAAATACACACATATAAATATATATATATGTATATATACGTATACATATATTTTCATATATATATTTGTATACGTATGCATATATTTATGAATACATATATGTCTAAATATGTATTTATATATGTAAATATATATTTATAAATGTATATACATATATATACACACATATGAATATTTGTGCATAAAATCATATATCTACTTACAGATATATAAACATTTATATATCTATATATATTCATATATATATATTTAATATTAACATATGCATATATATGTGCAGTATGCATATATAAATACATATATACACATGTATATATTTTTCTTTGACATCTTTCTGCAAAATGTTGACCAATAAACCAAGTTACAAGGAACCATAATTTTTTTTTAATCGCACCGTAGGTTAGAAAATATCAAGGATTGACATTGATTTACCACGTGACCTTGACTTTAATATGAGGACATCTTTTAAAAAAGCTCTGGGTTCTGCGCATCATTGAGACCTTCCATTAAAAAAATGCGGAAACATTTTGAATATTGCGACCTGTATTGTGAGAAAAAAAATTGTTAACAAACATCCCACAAACATAAACAGCCACAAGCGCGACTGGCCAAGCTACCTTGTCGAATGCCAATTGGTCATGGCAATCAAACCATAAGCTGGACTGATCGAGATCACTTGGAAATGCGATTCAACAAGTGAACAATGCAATCTCGTAGCAAGACTCTCCATAACGTCCTTCCGCTACCTCATGGCAGATTAGTTGTTCAACGGAGACACGATAGAAGTTGTCAATAGCCGAATTGTTGTAACTTATTTCTATTGAATCAGTGAGGATTATGTTTTTGACGACGTTAAATCAATGCAGGAGGAAGTTGCAGTCTTTGATGGTGAGATCACTAACCTTTGGGTCAAGGTCACCACACCCGATCAACTAGCTACTTGAGGATGTGAAGACTTGCTGCCATCCATTGTGCAGCTAAGACTTGGTCGTATTCTCGTGCTTCTTCCTCCAATAACAACAACAATAACTCTCGTTATTTCTAACACAATCGACGTTTTACATGTCGTCCCGAGATGACAGTATGGGGTCTGACGTAGGTGGTACGTCCATTGTATGTAGTGGGTTAGCAGTGGTAGAGTGGTGAGGCTGGCCTATACCCATTAGTTGTGGAGCAGCGACAGCGGAAGCAGCGGCGCTAACATGATGGTGCCGTGGTGGAGTCCCTGTTGGGATTTTCAGTTGCAGGCATATTCTCTGACGGAAGGTTTCGAAGATCATTCTTCACCTCTTAAACTGCATCTTGATGGAGGTGATGTCCTCAGGTGGAAGGACTTTGGCTGCCCGGAGACTGTTGAACCCGTGATAGATGAGGAGGTCATAGGATGATTGGGTAAGCCGTCACACTTTGTTGCATACAGCTACAAAGTGACGTCGTCATAATCTCATTCGACTCCACGTTGCGCTGAAAGAAAAGGTTCGGCAGCATTGCGATACAAGATTTGGACATTTGACGCCTTGCATTTTGTCCTTACAATTGTTTCTAGCTGGTGAATCATCCATATGTTATGGCCCCAGTGATTCTCTAAATAACCAAGTAAGTTTGATATTACACCGATTCATGATGACCGAGATATTGCCTCCCAGACATGACTAGAATGTGTTGTATGGTTTAATCCGTTTATTTGTAAACTCCAGAATCATGCTCTTAAAAGTATACTCCACTGTAACATAATATGTATGGGCCTCGTTGTAATCGGTCAGTATTGTGGCGCCTGTGATTGGTCAGTCAATTACAGGTAGAGCTGGTCTCATGAGGGGATATGATGATGATGATGATGATGATGATGATGATGATGATGATGATGATGATGATGATGATGATGATGCGAGGGCGTAGTCTATCCTACATCAACTCGGGACTTGGTCGCAGCTCTCCACTCTTCCCTGTCCAGCATTAGGGTCCTCATCTCTCCTGTGTCACTGAGGCCAACATCCCGCCGCAAAGTGTCGATGAATGTGGCTCGCCACCGTCCCCTTCTGCTAGTTCCCTGATTTGGCTCCCACAAGATGGTGTAATGGGCTGCCAGCTCCGGGTGTCGAATGCAGTGCCTGCCAGACCCATCCTCCTCTCTCTGATCTTTATTGAGATGCGTGGAAGGTCACCATACAGGTCATTGCTGTGTACATGGTCTTTCCAGGTAACGTCAAGTGCCATGCGCAGCATCCTGGTATAGACACCATCAAGGGATTTCTCTTGCTGTACAGTTAAGGTCCATGCTTCAACGCCATAGATCAGCACTGACTCGACTGTTGCCACAAAGTGTCGCCTCTTGAGGTCGTCGTTGAGCTTGGCCTTCCACACCTTCTTCACTGAGTGTGCTGCACTCCATGCCAGAGCCCTCCTGACCTTCAGCTCCTTCTCTGTCGAGGCGATGTAGGCCCCGATGTACTTAAAGTCCTCCACTATCTCTAGCACTGATTCATCGCCTGTGACGACAGTTGTGTCCTCAACGTTGAAGGCAAGCACTTTTGTCTTTTGGCATTGCGAGGAGGGCCGATCTTCTTGCACTCTGATTCCACTGCTAGCAACAGCATCTGTGCTTTTTTCTGCTGTGTCAGATATGAGGCCAATATCGTCAACATAGTCAAGGTCAGTCATGATGACTGGTCCGACCCGGGGGTGATAGTGAAGCCCAGTTGTTCCCCTTTGCCGTCAATTGCATGCCTAGGGCTAGAACAAATAGAAAGGGGGCCAGTGTGTCGCCCTGGAGTACTCCTGCTTGTATATCAAAATATGGGGTCTCACCATCTGGAGAGAGCACCTTTGCCCGAGTTCCCCTGTAACCCGCTGCAATGGGAGACCGCGTTGGGGTTTTCTCACAGGTGGCGGCACAGAGCAATGCAGTCCCAAGCTCGACCAGAAGTTATCAGGTTATGCACTTACTTCGCGGTTTACGCGTAAATACAAGAGATTCATTCCCATTGTGCTTCACTTCGACGAATAAAATTTCTTGCAATACGTCACGCGGTCATGCTATATTTGATGATGAAGAAATTTAGGGTAAAGCTGTCACTGTCAATGCGCTGTGCATAGCAGACGAGCATCTCCGAAACGCCTTAAAACGACCGGCCAGCGACGGTCAACTTGCCAAGTCGAGATCAAAAAGACCCATGTATATCGTTTTCTAGGCCACTTTTTCTACGTACAAGAATCGTGGTGGTGGGCGCTACACCAGGAGGCCTAGTGTCCTATGTGTCTCCCTCTTATAGCGGCGAAACCAGTGACAGGCAGGTGATGGAAAGGAGAAACCAGAAATGTGTGACCAGGGTGACTCGGTAATGGATTTGTCATGCAGGACTTATTTGCTCACTATGATTTCACCGTAAATATACCAACCTTTTTCAGTAAGAAGAATAAGGTGACAGAGGTGTAGAGACACCGGAAGATCTCCAGCAAGAGGGCGCACATTGAGCGGATAATAGGATTGGGAAATCTCTTCAAAATCTTGGTGCCTTATAATGTAAGAAGAAGAAATCCCCAGACGAATAGTAAACAAGAAATACCCTCACAACAAATGCCACAGCGAAAAAAGTGATAAGGAGCCAGTTTGGACCTTTATCAGCGATGTGACGTCACAGTTTGTATCCCTATTAGTTTTAGCCACTGCTTGACCAACCAAGCGAACGTTCAGTATCTATCTGCAAGGGAGTGCCGGGTTACCTGAAAGTCCAACACTACGTAGTATATGTAACATTCCCAGATGTACGATATAGTGCGCACAATATGCGTATGTTCATACCCATGTTATATCATACTCCAATATACGCACATGTACACTATATTTAATTGCTGAGCCACTAGTCATGGCGTTGCCGATCAGGTAAAAAGTCGCATTTATGGTTCATTCGACACACCGACTAGGATTACGACAACAAATGAGGAACAATTTGGCGCAAATAGGAGTGTTATCCTTTCCTACTGTGAAGTTAATGCATGTATAGTATATAGTTTGGCGATTGGTTGATTTAGTTGCGCAAAACTAAATCCTAACTTCTGATTGGCAGATTAAGTAGCGCGCAACTTATTCCTTTGTTGTAATTGGCTGACTGAGTAGCACGAAACTAATTTCTGTGCTTTGATTAGCCGATTTACTGGCGCGCAACTAATTCATATGCTGTGATTGGCTGATTAAGTTACGCGCAACTGCACATGTTATTGCGTGAAACAGTTGAATGTTATGTCCATATTCGAGACACAGGCATCCAAGTGAATTCATTCAACGAGCGCGTTCCCCGAGTGACAGTGACATGTACATGAGTCGAACGCGCTCGTTGAATAAATTGACTTAGGCGCACGTGGTCGTGGACAAATACAGATACCTTGACATAAAAAACCACACCCTCGGACACATGCACACACACACACACACATATACATATATATTTATACACACACACACACACACACACACACACACATATATATATATATATATATATATATATATATATATATATATATATATATATATATATATATATATATATATATATATATATATATATATATATATATATATATATATATATATATATATATATATATATATATATATATATATCACAGAGCTAGGACTCACATTTGGATCACCCGTATTGGCTGGCATCATATCTTGTAGCGGTGTACGGTCAGGTGCGTCGTCGTCCTAGCACGCGCAATTCAAATATTCAAGCACACATGTAACAAGGTTGATCATGCTCCTGCATCGTGATAGTCTCTGATTTTCAAGCATATGTGGGTAACCTACATTAGAAATGTTATCATTAAGCTAAACCCGAATGAAATATTCACCATGTTGATTTCTTGACTCATCAGAGGGCTGCTTTCCAGGCTCTTAAACATGATTATTAATTGATCATATCAAACGGGATTTCATCATCACAGTACAAATAGATAACGTCTACAACAACGTTAAGTTCTCTTTTACCTCAGAAAATCTTCATGCCGACATTAAAGTTAATACAAATTGAAGGCGACAAGAAGTGGGCCTGTTTTGATCGTACACGACATAACTGTCGGTTATAACACATATAGATCATCTAATAACGACTAGGCTGATCTGACAGGTGATATATATATATATATATATATATATATATATATATATATATATATATATATATATATATATATATATATATATATATATATATATATATATATATATATATATATATATATTTATATATATATATCACAGAGCTAGGACTCACATTTGGATCACCGGTATTGGCTGGCATCATATCTTGTAGCGGTGTACGGTCAGGTGCGTCGTCCTAGCACGCGCAATTCAAATATTCAAGCACACATGTAGCAAGGTTGATCATACACCGTTCAAAAATTCCTTTGCATTTATTCCGATATTAAAGATAAGAGAAATTGAAGGTGACAACTGTCGATTATAAAATGTAGATCATCTATTAACGACTAGACTGATCTGACACGTGATATATATATATATATATATATATATATATATATATATATATATATATATATATATATATATATATATATATATATATATAATATACACACATATAAATATATATATATGTATATATACGTATACATATATTTTCATATATATATTTGTATACGTATGCATATATTTATGAATACATATATGTCTAAATATGTATTTATATATGTAAATATATATTTATAAATGTATATACATATATATATACACACATATGAATATTTGTGCATAAAATCATATATCTACTTACAGATATATAAACATTTATATATCTATATATATTCATATATATATATTTAATATTAACATATGCATATATATGTGCAGTATGCATATATAAATACATATATACACATGTATATATTTTTCTTTGACATCTTTCTGCAAAATGTTGACCAATAAACCAAGTTACAAGGAACCATAATTTTTTTTTAATCGCACCGTAGGTTAGAAAATATCAAGGATTGACATTGATTTACCACGTGACCTTGACTTTAATATGAGGACATCTTTTAAAAAAGCTCTGGGTTCTGCGCATCATTGAGACCTTCCATTAAAAAAATGCGGAAACATTTTGAATATTGCGACCTGTATTGTGAGAAAAAAAATTGTTAGCAAACATCCCACAAACATAAACAGCCACAAGCGCGACTGGCCAAGCTACCTTGTCGAATGCCAATTGGTCATGGCAATCAAACCATAAGCTGGACTGATCGAGATCACTTGGAAATGCGATTCAACAAGTGAACAATGCAATCTCGTAGCAAGACTCTCCATAACGTCCTTCCGCTACCTCATGGCAGATTAGTTGTTCAACGGAGACACGATAGAAGTTGTCAATAGCCGAATTGTTGTAACTTATTTCTATTGAATCAGTGAGGATTATGTTTTTGACGACGTTAAATCAATGCAGGAGGAAGTTGCAGTCTTTGATGGTGAGATCACTAACCTTTGGGTCAAGGTCACCACACCCGATCAACTAGCTACTTGAGGATGTGAAGACTTGCTGCCATCCATTGTGCAGCTAAGACTTGGTCGTATTCTCGTGCTTCTTCTTCCTCCAATAACAACAACAATAACTCTCGTTATTTCTAACACAATCGACGTTTTACATGTCGTCCCGAGATGACAGTATGGGGTCTGACGTAGGTGGTACGTCCATTGTATGTAGTGGGTTAGCAGTGGTAGAGTGGTGAGGCTGGCCTATACCCATTAGTTGTGGAGCAGCGACAGCGGAAGCAGCGGCGCTAACATGATGGTGCCGTGGTGGAGTCCCTGTTGGGATTTTCAGTTGCAGGCATATTCTCTGACGGAAGGTTTCGAAGATCATTCTTCACCTCTTAAACTGCATCTTGATGGAGGTGATGTCCTCAGGTGGAAGGACTTTGGCTGCCCGGAGACTGTTGAACCCGTGATAGATGAGGAGGTCATAGGATGATTGGGTAAGCCGTCACACTTTGTTGCATACAGCTACAAAGTGACGTCGTCATAATCTCATTCGACTCCACGTTGCGCTGAAAGAAAAGGTTCGGCAGCATTGCGATACAAGATTTGGACATTTGACGCCTTGCATTTTGTCCTTACAATTGTTTCTAGCTGGTGAATCATCCATATGTTATGGCCCCAGTGATTCTCTAAATAACCAAGTAAGTTTGATATTACACCGATTCATGATGACCGAGATATTGCCTCCCAGACATGACTAGAATGTGTTGTATGGTTTAATCCGTTTATTTGTAAACTCCAGAATCATGCTCTTAAAAGTATACTCCACTGTAACATAATATGTATGGGCCTCGTTGTAATCGGTCAGTATTGTGGCGCCTGTGATTGGTCAGTCAATTACAGGTAGAGCTGGTCTCATGAGGGGATATGATGATGATGATGATGATGATGATGATGATGATGATGATGATGATGATGATGATGATGATGATGATGATGATGATGATGCGAGGGCGTAGTCTATCCTACATCAACTCGGGACTTGGTCGCAGCTCTCCACTCTTCCCTGTCCAGCATTAGGGTCCTCATCTCTCCTGTGTCACTGAGGCCAACATCCCGCCGCAAAGTGTCGATGAATGTGGCTCGCCACCGTCCCCTTCTGCTAGTTCCCTGATTTGGCTCCCACAAGATGGTGTAATGGGCTGCCAGCTCCGGGTGTCGAATGCAGTGCCTGCCAGACCCATCCTCCTCTCTCTGATCTTTATTGAGATGCGTGGAAGGTCACCATACAGGTCATTGCTGTGTACATGGTCTTTCCAGGTAACGTCAAGTGCCATGCGCAGCATCCTGGTATAGACACCATCAAGGGATTTCTCTTGCTGTACAGTTAAGGTCCATACTTCAACGCCATAGATCAGCACTGACTCGACTGTTGCCACAAAGTGTCGCCTCTTGAGGTCGTCGTTGAGCTTGGCCTTCCACACCTTCTTCACTGAGTGTGCTGCACTCCATGCCAGAGCCCTCCTGACCTTCAGCTCCTTCTCTGTCGAGGCGATGTAGGCCCCGATGTACTTAAAGTCCTCCACTATCTCTAGCACTGATTCATCGCCTGTGACGACAGTTGTGTCCTCAACGTTGAAGGCAAGCACTTTTGTCTTTTGGCATTGCGAGGAGGGCCGATCTTCTTGCACTCTGATTCCACTGCTAGCAACAGCATCTGTGCTTTTTTCTGCTGTGTCAGATATGAGGCCAATATCGTCAACATAGTCAAGGTCAGTCATGATGACTGGTCCGACCCGGGGGTGATAGTGAAGCCCAGTTGTTCCCCTTTGCCGTCAATTGCATGCCTAGGGCTAGAACAAATAGAAAGGGGGCCAGTGTGTCGCCCTGGAGTACTCCTGCTTGTATATCAAAATATGGGGTCTCACCATCTGGAGAGAGCACCTTTGCCCGAGTTCCCCTGTAACCCGCTGCAATAACCTGGACCACCTTCTCTAGAATGCCAAAGGCACGAAGAATAGATATATTAATTTTCCTCTGTGCACGGTGTCAAAGGCCTTGCGAAAATGGACGAAGGCGAGCACTGCTGGTAGTCTACCCTCCTTCACTCCTTCCAGTATTCTTATGAGCGCAATTATCTGTTGGACAGTTGTGCGCTTCTGCCTAAAACCATTCAGGGAAGTTCTGAGCAGAGGATCTAAAGCAGGTGTCAGTCTGTTGAGCAGAATCCTGTTGTAGGTCTTGGCGAGAAGAGGACTTAGGCTTATGCCTCGACAGTTGTCCGTCTTGGTGAGGTCACCGGACTTGGGAATCGGAACAATATTAAGGGTGCTACAGAGTGCTGGTAGTGCTCCGGTAGCATATGCTCTATTTATGAAGCTGAGAGCGATATCATACAGCTGGACAAACATCAGAACTTCTGGGGTCACTCCATCTTCACCGCAGCTCTTGCCACACTTGATGCTGCGCTTGGCCTTCAGGTATTCTGCCATGGAGATTGGACGGTCTGGTATAGGGGTTCTTGGACGATCTGGGAGATGGGCTCATCCTCATTATCTACCTCCCGTGGGCTGCCAAGCAGCTTCTCAAAGTGTGATTGCCACGCAGCCACTCTCTCCCTATCATTCTTCCCCTTGATCTTGGACGATTGAGCTGATTTAAAAGGGGGTATGGAATTGTGTCTATATTGAAGGAGCGTCCAAGTTTCGGCAGCTTACCCCCAGGACCCGAAGCGGATGGACGCGACACCAACATATAGAGTTTAAGACCGGTTATAACGCAGTGTTGGTGTCGTAGTCATTAAAAATATCTCGTACGCAGTAAAGACTCGATATATTTGAGAATACTGCTCAAGCCACTTCAGACGAAATCCCCGGACGAATAGTAAACCCTCACTACAAATGCCACAGCGAAAAGGTGTTAAGGAGCCAGTTTGGACCGTTATCACCGATGTGACGTCACAATTTGTATCCCTTTTAGTTTTAGCCATTGCTTGACCAACCAAGCGAACGTTCAGCATCTATCTGCAAGGGAGTGCGGGATTACCTGAAAGTCCAACACTACGTAGTTTATCTAATATTCCCAGATATACGGTTTAGTGCATAAAATATACGGCGGGATGGGAGGCGTAAAATGGGGTGTTTCTGCATTGTAAATGTGGTATTTGGTCGGATAAGAGAGATGGCCGTTTAAAAAACGATACTTTGACATTGTAAGCCTTTCTGAACCAGCAAAAGTGTTCCGATACGCGGGGGGCATTCTATATATATATATGGGATAAAGTCAGTACAAAAAAAATTTGGTCTGATGTAGGGATAAACACGGATAAGATAATACAGGGTGCGTCTTAATCGAGTTAGTTTTATGCTTCACCGATAACAGCTCTTTTCAGTCCATGTCATTTATATTTGTCAGTGAAACCGTATGTTGCCACACTTTTCCATGCATTGAGTCAGTAGCATAGACTATGGGGATAATGGCGCAGCAAGCTCATATTAAGTGCTATTAACCCTTACATAATGGAACTTTTCACATCATTTTGTGATGATCAGTTCACTTTTGTTTTGACTCCCTATTATCCAGTCTATTAGGCTAATAAAGGAATTCTTTACATTTACAAACTGGCATAATTATTATATGATTAATGCAGAAGAATCCATTCCAGAGCTGTCACCAGTTGTGGTAATTGAATCAGCTGAAGTGGAGCATGAAGACTCTAGAAAGTAAGTGTAAAGGGATTTGTGTTGAAATGAAATACGTTTGCATTAATTGCATTGTTCTTAGTGGCAATTGCTTTTATCTTTGTGTATATTTTAAAATCATGATGGCTAACAATTTGTGTGCAAAGATCTGAAAATTAAACATCACAAGGACTGTTATGTAACAGTGGATTCTGACCATGACTACATGCACACACTGAGGGCTGGTCGATTGGCTTCTACATAAGACAACTTCATTGGCACAAACCCTCAATTTGAAGATATCATGAAAGAGTCCATAAATGACAAGAAAGTGGATGAACTTCAGGTGATGATAGGAAAGGGCCAGATGTTGCGTTTTGAACCTTATCAAGGAAAACTCTTTCCATTTTCCATATTACACAGGTATTCTATCATATGAAACATTCAGGACAAGGCAATAGCCGATGCCTAAGCAATCGATTTTATTTCCCGCCTCGAGTGTCACATTCCATTCTACCAGAGTGCACTTGGTGACAGACTGGATTATGAGCCTACTTTCAACGACTGTGCCCAGAGCATGCGTGGCTACCAACAATGGGACGAGGCAAAGAAAGCCTTTTGCGACAACGAGTAATAGCAGTATAAGACCTGACATTGGTGGACGTGTCCATATGAGAGTACCTAACCAGCAAGTAAACGAAGACATAGTAGTGGTAGGCGCATGGATAATGCGTCGGAGGGTGTCACCATCCAGATCACAAAAAATACAAAGGCAGCTCGTGCATTAAACGTATATGTTTGTTGTTATGGAATCACAGCTTAACATTGAAGATGGCAGGTTCGTCGGTGCCTTTGAGCATATTGTGATCCTCTGCTCTACCATCCTTTTCTGCGAGGCCTATCAGTCGCGGCCATGGGTGTGGTCTGATTCAGAGGTGTACGTGGTTGATCCAGTTGAGCGGCTTCATGACTACTTGAGAGCTTTCTACCAGGCTTAAGAGTGAGGCTACTCTGGACATTAATGATGACTGCTCGGCAACAAAGGCCCTATCTAGTACCTACGGGAGCAGACTCGCAGGGTGGAGCTCTTTCACACCAAGGACCGTGACTCCTTTGAAGACGCCCTGCGTGAGAATGATGTCATCTCCAGGGAGAAACGCCTGCTACTAGCAGCAAGAAAACACGCAAAGCTGCTTACACTGAAACAACCTACTGCATATGCTGTTGTCCGCGATTGAAACTATCTTTCTCCTGACTAGCTGGAAAGCAGTTCTGTCATTGGTTGCCGGGTTAAATATTTTTATCTGGCTAGTAGTTTTCATAAAGACACAATATATTAGGCAGTATATATTAGAAACAGCACGCAATATAGATCATGATTGCATCATTGATCAACTCCTTGCAGAGTGTCCTCCGGACGCTGTGTCCCAACGCCCTGCAGCTGCTGCCACAGCTGACGAACCCAGAGCGGACTTAAAAAAACTACTCATAATAGGCTATATGTGTGATATGAGGCTCGGCTAGGTGCTAACATGGCTACAGCTGTACTCATGTGTCGCTTATTTGTTTCTCCCGATCTCACTTGAACACCAGCCAAAGCCAATTCCTGCCTTCACATTCTCGGGTTTCTGTCGCCGCCGCTAGGAGGGCCACAGTCGCGCACAACGATTTATACCGGAACTCGGGACGTGTTTCTCTGCCTGTCAAGTTGTCAGCGCTTTGTTCGCGCTTTACCAGTTGCTGTTTTAAGTTCCTGGGTTGTTGTGCGCATTCTTGTTGCGTGTTTCTATAGCTGTAAAGGACAGGGTTGCTGCAGGGCAGAAGGGCGTCGCAGCTCGGACAGCCAATAAGAATAAGCTTATGAGAGAGCTCCATGAGGTGGCCAAGGCCATGCTTACATCGGCTAGAGACGAGGAAATCGCCGTGGTAGAAAAGCCAAATCACACGGTCTTGGGAGCCTCATCATTTTTGGTCGACAACTACATGGGCGCCCTAGGTTCCCAGTGGCGTCGGACTAGCATGATGGTACAGGTTTTATTAAAAAAAACACACAGCGCCTTTCGCTTGTCCCCTGCTGCTGTTGTTCACAAAAGTCAACCAAGCCAAGTCCTACAATTAATATGGATTAAATTAATTATGACAACCCCAAGTACTAATAGGAAAATGCTGTACCACGATATTCTGGTATATCAAAAGGTTACGCCAAGCTCGGCAAGATGGTAAGTTGTCAGTCCTACCTATGCAAGACACACATTATCTGACGATAATCTTGCGGCCCTGCACATGCACAAGACCCGTCCAGTGCTTGACCGTCCGGTTTGTGTAGGGATGAGTATTCTTGATCTGTCCAAATACCTCATGAACCTATAACAC